>JANTPZ010017052.1:0-13328 GCA_025593235.1 Vachellia pachyceras | reverse complement strand
CACTCACACTAATCTCTCTATCTTTAACAGTGATATCTGTCGCCTTCAATTGGGACTTTCCACCACTATACCGATTTTTTGTCCTCTCCCTTGTCTCTCTATTGGGTTATAAAAATTGGGGGTATTTGGGTATGAATCAAATTTCTGGGACAAAGGACCCAGAAGACGAGCCCGTGGCTCAGTCTCAATCACAGTCACAGTCTCTGCCTCAACCTGAAGTCCAGGAGGTTACCAAGGGTTCGGACAAGACTGAATCGGTGGGTGGTGAAGAGGAGGCCGTGGTTGAGGAGAAATCAGTGACCGATCCAATGGAGGAAGATCCTGTGAGTTCTGCCACTGTTTTTTGCATCAAGCTGAAGCAACCTAGGTCCAATTTGCAACACAAGATGAGTGTGCCGGAACTTTGTCGCAATTTCAGGTATGAACGGGTTGAAAATAATATTGATTCTGGCTCAATTTCGTGCATTTTGTGATGGGTAGTTCTGAACTTCCATCAATATTGAATTTTTCGTGATATGGGTTTCTTCTGGCTTCCTCCCTCCTGTGGAATATGACATTTCAAGAGAAGTGTATCTACTTATGTATTGAGTATTAAATATAGAGAAAATTGAGAAACGCTTGAGCCGTAATTTATAAAAATGGATTATACCAAACATGTGTGAAATGGAAATCTTGATGATGAATTCTGCATGGAGCTGCTTTCAGGCATTGGAGGGGGAAGTTATTAGAAAAGTATGGAAGCTTAAAATGTTCTTAGATGGGATAGAACAATCAGGATGGGCTAGGTTACTTGATTGACTCACAAAGACTACAAAGAATTACTGATGCATCCACGGACAGTCCAGCCACACTTTGTTTTTAAACATTCACATGATGGACAGAAAGATAATCATTCTGATTGTTTATGTGGATGTCATTATATTAACTTGCGATGGCCTAGAAAAATGGAGTTGAAGAGTTCTTTATATAGGTATTGAAAATTAAAGACTTTGGGCAACTCAAGCATTTCTTATTTACGGAATCATGGCCAAGGAAGATGGAAGGTCTATATTGCTACATTAGAAGCAGAATTTCAAGCTCTTTTTAAAGGAATTTGGGAGCTAATTTGGTTGAAAAGGCCAATGGAAGAACTTGAAACGTTTAATTGAGGCCTGTTGAAGCTTTAATGTGACGCTAAGGTAGCAAAATGTATTGCTTACAGCCTGGTTCATCATGTTTGGACCAAGCATTTTGAGGCAGACTAATGTTTCTGAAAAAAGGATTGAAGATAAGGCAATGTTTATGACACATATCTGCCTGTGAAACGGCTAGTAGCAGATGTACTAATATTAATAACTGGTTTATGTCTTAAAATTTTTCCATCTTTCCACTTCTTCCCTCTATCAATGTTTACCATTTTCTTAATTTACTCCAAGGTGGGCCAAGTCTTTTAATTCATTGATTTGGGGGCATTTTAGGAAAAAATAATTTCTCATAAAATTTTCTAAATTGTCTTATATATAGGAACACCACACCCTCCAACATCGTGTCTTATAAGCTATAATCAGGATTGGAGGGAGAATATGAGAATGAGAATACCAGTCTGGAGCTTGTTTCCGTTTCTTCTCTGCTTCAAATTTTTTAGGAGAGAAGAAATAGTTAGGATATTGTCCTGTTATTCACTTATACCTGACTGAAACTGAGTGGATGAACACATGGATTTTATCTCACAACAAGGCCTTATATGTTATAAAGCGTCCTTAGATCATGTACAATCTGTTGGTGTGCAAATTTAAAATTTCTGTTGGTATTTGGATGACTCTGTTAGCTTATTTTTTTTTGGTAGCTTTAATCTTTTTATGCTAGTCTGTCATCTGCTGTCAAGTTGTTGAACAGAAATAATTCATCTTTTTTATTTCCCCCCAGTGCTGTTTCCTGGTGTGCAAAACTGAATGCTATAGCTTGTGCTGCTGAAACATGCGCCAGAATCCCGAGGTTAGTGTCCCAATCTGATTATGTTACCTGCTTGGAAATCTGTGGTTGCATACTAGTTGTTTTATTAAGTGAGAGAGTTTCTGTTTGGATAAATGATGATTGCAAATAAAAAAGTATAACATTTGATGCCAGAAATTCTTATTTTATTTGCAGATGCATTTGTACGCTTTATAGAAGCTCAAAACCCTCGTTTTCTGTTAATACTTGGTTCTCGTCTTGATTACATAATCATTATAATAAACAGTGATTAAAACCCTAAACTGAAAATAAGAGAGGCATAAAGGCTTGGGCCCAATGTCTCCTTTGGCATCAACAAAGAGCAAAAGAACTGATAAGAATTGTTTTTTGGCAGGTCTATGGAACTTGTTTGAAACAGGCTTGTCCATGCAATAAATAAGTTGAGCCTAATTATCATCATATATTATATATTAAAAGTGCATATAGTTTTAATTCAAACTCATCTTATCGTTATAAAGGCTTATATGACTTCTATGCCTGCTCAAGCATGCGTTGTTTATCCAACACACTGGTTTGCTGACGCTGCTTTATAATTATTTTTGTTAGTAATTTTTCAATGTCAATTTATTTATTTGTTTTTAAATAGTTCAACTACCAACCCACCATTTTGGATCCCCATACATACTGTGATTCCAGAGAGGCCAACTGAATGTGCAGTGTTTAATGTCATAGCAGGTATATTGATTTCACTGCTTTCTTTGCTAATTTCAGGTGTTCCGTTTTTGTTTCACCATGCGGTGTTGTTTTGATCTAATTCTTTGCTTGGTTACATGCAAAAATAATACTGCTTGCAATCATTATTTTTCCATCTAACCATTGTACAAATCATGCTTGTGATTAATTACATATCTGTTGAAATTTGATGAAATAAAAAGAAGTCAAGCTGAGCATAAATAATAAATCTAAAATTTGGTGCTGCAACAAAAAAAAGGTTATCAGCTGATATATTCCTTCCTTCACGTATGAGAATGTTTGCTATTATTAACAATATGTTTTTTTAATGTTAAATTATTGCGATGTGTTGTGTTTCCATTGTTTATTTTGCAATAAACATTGATGCATGCTTTTGTAATTGGAACTCTTCTGCTCGCGCTTGTGTGTTTTATTCTTAGATATTTGGTTTGATGCATGCTATCCCTTTTGCAGATTCTCCTCGAGATTCTGTTCAGTTCATTGAATGGTCTCCTATTTGTTGTCCATGTGTGCTTTTAATATCAAATTTCCATGGGAGGGTGACTATTTGGACTCAACCATCTCAAGTAAGCACTGTCGATCTCATTCTTAAGGTTACATAAAACGGATGATGCTTTGCAAATTCTGGCTTATTTTTTAAGTTTGATATGGTATCATGTTCTTTGGTACGATTTGTTTGTGTCATTAGTCACGTTGAACCGATAATTTCAGTTATATAATCTGATCTAATACCAATTTCTTAAGCTTGCTATTTTCCTGCAAATGTTTATGATTGTTAAATCATATTTAATCTGATAGTTGTTCCATTGGCTGGGTGGTTTTTTTTTTTAATCTTGATGTTAAATGACTTAGTTGTACAATATAGCTTTGTAGAAAGAACTTAATTTAATTAACTATGTCCATCTTTTGGTTGACCTTTTGTCGATGTTCTCTCTTTTCTTGTCTTGGCCATTCCACAGTTTCACTTCAGTTTGTGGTTGTTATTGATTCTTATCAAGCTGGCCTATTGTCTCTGTGTTCAGGGCCCAGCTAATCTTGTGCGTGATACTAGCTCTTGGCAACGTGAGCATGAGTGGCGGCAGGATGTTGCAGTTGTTACAAAGTGGTTATCAGGGATGTCTCCGGTATGCAGTTAACATCTCTTAACACCCAAGCTGCTATTGCCGAAACTGAGTTGTGCTTCAACAAAACTATCAGTGAAGATAGTTAGTTTCTCAACAGCAAAAAAGAAAGCCACTTAGAAAAGCAAGTGCCACATGATCTTCAAGTTATAAAAGGGTGTCTCATCACCCTTAATTGAATTGAAGGACTTGATTTCATTAATTCGGAAACCATGAGGACAGCATTGCTGCAACTGAGACTTTTTGAATATCAAAATTGATTTATTATAAAACTAGGGAACCGATAGTATAGTTAAGCCTGTTTTTATTTCTGATTCTGCTTGTTTGACATATTTTCTTTTTCAGGATATATTACTAATACTAATATGAGAATTTCGGCTATTAATTTTTTTATCTGAAATTAGTTTTGAAATATCAGTATAGGTGGCTTTCATCCAAATCAAGTGTTTCTGCCAATTTGACATCAACATTGGAGGAAAAATTTCTTTCACAGAAATCTCAAAGTTCAGGTTCTGTTTCCATTTTCATGTCTTTATCCCTCTTTTTGCCTGTAATTTTCTTTTCTTGGCTTTACTTGCTACTGTGGTGAAATGTGGTAATATATTCACATATTGATAGCAGTTAAACCAGCCGTTACTAACTTACACCATACGTGGGAAGTGTGGCGCAGAGAATGCAGGAGTGGAAAACTAAGTCACAATGCATTTCCTTTTTATTTAATTAGCTATCTCCTTTGTTTGAATTATCAATTTATTTTCTGTTCCCATTTTAAAATTCAGTTGCTAAATTTTAGGCACCCACTAGGATTAATTTGTTATTCCATTTCTATTAACCGAAAACGCTGTGTACACCTACTATATATATTGGCCTTCGGCCCTGAGAAATACATGAAAAAAGAAAAGTCTGTTACATAGCAATTTCTGGAGATCCTCCTTGGCTACCTGTGAGTGTTGAGCGAGATGCTTGTGCTTACAGATAGAGTCTTTATTCCCTGTGCTGTTACTCTTCCTTGCTTCAGCGACATCCGTTGCTGCTACTGTGCTCTGTGTCCTCGTTAATCAACTGGGACAGAGTTTACCTTCTGGGGTGCTGTTTCTTTTCCCTGCGTAGGCACCACCCATCGTTGCATCTGCTCCTTGCGTGGAAGAGTATTGACTGAGAAAGAGTTTCATTCCTGTGCCGTCACTGTTCTTCGTTACCAGAGTTGCTGTTTGTGGTTCTCAGCCATTCTGTTTTCCAGCGTTGGTGCTAACACATGATATTGCAAAATTTTGTCGTAGGTAGTTGAATGCTGGTTGTGCAATATCTGGGAGGAATAATACCTTCTATACTCTTTTGTGTTTTACGCAATGGTGTTTTGTTTTAGCTGTCTGAAACCTGAATACTATGGTCATATGTACTTTATATGGTTCCTTTATTGCTTGTTCACTCACTTTGTAAGTTTTTCTTTTTTGTTGGTTAATATTGCAGCTCTATGTATTTAATGGCAGTAAGTTTCTGTATCTGATGCAGTGTTTTTATTTCAGCTAGATGGCCCTATTTTCTCTGCGTCTGTTCTATTTTCTCATCAGGCTCTGTTCAACTTCATTGGTCCCAGTGGCCTCCTAGTCAGAATGGTGCAGCACCCAAATGGTTTTGCACTAGTAAAGGGCTCTTGGGTTGCGGGCCTAGTGGAATTATGGTTGCTGACGCCATCATAACAGAAAGTGGTGCCATGCATGTGGCAGGGGTGCCAACTGTAAACCCATCCACCATTGTTGTTTGGAAGGTTACTCCTGGGCCTGGAAATGGCTTCCAAGTAACTCCAAAGACAAGCACTAGTAATGGTGTTCCGCCTCTTAGCCCACCTAGCTGGGCAGGTTTTGCACCTTTAGCTGCATATTTGTTTAGTTGGCAAGATTATCTGTTATCTGAAGCAAAGCAAGGCAAAAAACAAACAGATCAAAGCCTTGTTGATGCTGTGTCACTTCACTGCTCTCCAGTTTCGAATTTTTCTGCATATGTAAGTCCTGAAGCTGCAGCTCAATCTGCTGCAACTACTACATGGGGTTCTGGTGTAACTTCTGTGGCTTTTGATCCAACTCGTGGTGGTTCTGTGATAACTGTAGTGATAGTTGAAGGTATCTTACTAATTCCGACCTAATTTCATTTCCTTTTCTTTTTCGAGCATTTTCATATTATTCTGGATTCAAGGAATGCCCTAGAGGGGTACCTATTGAGGGAAGGGAATGGGGTATGTAACCCTGGCATACTTAGGGCTGGGGGAAGTGCTATGTTGTTCGAGGGCTTTTGCTGCAGACAAACAGAATTGCAATTTGTTCCTAAAGTATGTGGATAACTGAGGAGCCAATTTTAACAGGAAGCTTCATATTTTCTCCATCATCTTCACCATATTGGAGTTTTTTTGTTCTTTTTGCTCAAAACAAGACATTTTGAGATTATATGCTCAAACTCTGTCACAGTTTTTCAAGAAAATCTAGTCTCAATCTGGGAACTAAAAATGAAAGCTTAAGTTGAGTTGATTGCCTAAATTTTGAGGAAAAGACTGTAAACCACTTGTTATAATTGGAATGACGACAAGCTGTTATAAGAGACAAGGGTTTTAAATGCTGTCTATTGAAAAGAAACATTAGAACCTTAAAACCAAATGATTGATGGTGCAGATAACGTTTATATAATGTTCCCTCTTTGCACTGCATCCTGGGGCAAGTTAATTTTCAAAATAAGATGTATTACTAAGGTAATTTGAAGCGCCCCCCCCCCAAAACAAAAACAAAAAAAAAAGTTCCATCTCTAAACTTTTGACAGTGCTGTCCATGATGCATAGTTTTTTGTCAGAATTACATGGGATCTCATCAATGGAGTTGGCAAATTTATGTGTGTCTCTTTTATACAGGACAATACATGTCCCCTTACGACCCAGATGAGGGCCCATCAATTACAGGCTGGAGAGTGCAGCGCTGGGAATCTTCTTTCCAGAATGTAGTCCTTCACCCAATATTTGGAAACCCGACATCCAGTATGGGTGGACAGCCACCTGTGCAAACTGTTTGGCAATCTAAGGTCGACCTGAGCATACCACCTACAGATGATTTCAAAATTCATCAAGCAGCAGCTGCTGGACTGACTGGAGTTGTGCAAAAGGCATCTGAATCTGGTTCCGAAAAGTCAAAAAGGGTTGGTTTTGATCCATCTGATCTTCCAAGTGATGTTAGAGCACTTTCTCGTGTTGTTTACTCTGCTCATGGTGGTGAAATTGCCATTGCTTTTCTTCATGGTGGAGTACACGTGTTTTCTGGCCCAAATTTTACACCTGTTGACAGTTATCAGATTAATGTTGGTTCTGCAATTGCTGCTCCTTCCTTTTCTGCAACAAGCTGTTGTTCAGCTTCCGTTTGGCATGACGCTAGCAAGGATAGTACAATATTGAAAATAATCAGGGTTCTACCTCCCGCTGTCCCAATTAGTCAAGTGAAGGCCAACTCATCATCCTGGGAGCGTGCAATTGCTGAAAGGTGGTTTCCTAAACCCCTTAAAATGTGTGCCTTGTTGCCTTGTTATTTTTCTTTTGAAGTATCCCAGAAATCTATTGCTTGTCCCCATTTGTTGTCATTCTTGTTGTTTTTGCACCCAAGATGCTCAGTTAGTCTCATATTCCATAGATTTGCCCCTGCTGCGCTAATAACTGTAAGGATAAGCAGGTTTTGGTGGAGCCTTATGGTTGGTGTTGATTGGTGGGATGCTGTGGGCTGCACTCAGAGTGCTGCTGAGGATGGTATTGGTAAGTGGTTACATGTTATTAGAGGATATAAAAGAGATGAGATTGGAGATGCTAAGCAGCCATTTGGTTGATGCAAGGGAAAGGGATCTCTTTTTTCCCCTTAATAACAAGATATATAATATTTATTGGATGACTATATTTCTACCATCATTATTCAACAGAAATAGTCTATTTCTTGATTTTTAGGGGGTGGAAGAGACTTCTCTTATTTTACAAAATTTACTTTTTTCTTCATTCTATTCTATAGCAAGATGGTGAGCCTTGGAGCAACAGTAAGGTTGCTGCCATGTGATTTGGAGGTCAGGTTATGGGTTCAAAGCTTGTGAACAGCCACTCCACAAGGCTGCGTACATCTATCCCTCTCCACCTCACTTGGTGGAAGCCTTGTGTATTGGGCCACCCTTTTATTCCATTCTGTAGGAAAAGTCCCTAATTTCTGATTGCTTTCTGTGTGTGAGGGATAGAGCGAGTGTGTACTAATATGTAGAGATTATGGCAACATGTTTGACGATAGAGTCCCTTGAGATAAGGTAATAAAAGCATGAGCAGAAAATAAAGACAGAATAAATGCAAAAAAGATGAATAAAAGAGAACAGATGCAGGAACCAGGAAAAGAAAGAAATTAAGTTGACTTGATCCCATGATTTTAGGGATCACATCCTTTAATCTGGGAATAATGGCTGGTTAACCAACATATTTCTTGTTTTAAGGGAAATATTATTTACTGTATTTCATGTGTGTATTATGTTAGAAAACATATGAAGTATTGGTGATCTGAATTGATGAGTAATTTTTTTTTCTTTTGATTTTGTTTCAGTCTCACTGAACAGCGTCATTGCAGTCTTGGATGCAGATTTTCATTCACTTCCTACTACTCAGCATAGGCAACAGTACGGCCCTGTATGTTCCAGTGAACGAGTGCAATTCATAATTGACCCTGATTGTTAGCTCTCATTTCTTGTCCGTTGTGATGAGAGTATATTGTTCTTTCTCAATTGGTGGATTGTTCTTTCAATGTGAAATGTCATTTGGAAATTCTAGGCCAAGCAGGAAACGCAAACATTTTGGGCTTGTCCCACTAAATTATTTTTTTTATGCATATGGCACTTCAATGAGGGTAACTCAGTTTTGTGTGCAGCACTCTGTTATTCATGAGGTACTTGGCAAGGGCAAGCAACCTTCTTCAATGAGAATAACTTAGTTATTCTTCCATTTCTTTGTGCTTAGGCTCTCATTGGTATAAAAATTTCAGTTAACAAATTAATGACATTGACTTGCCATTTTTAGTTGCTCATGCTGATTGTTGTTTCTACAAAGACGTGCATGGCATTCTATGTTGCTATTTCTTGGCTTAATATTCCTGGTTTTGTATGATTGCAGAGTCTCGACAGGATAAAATGTAGGCTGCTGGAAGGAACAAATGCCCAAGAGGTCAGGGCAATGGTTTTGGATATGCAAGCTAGGTTGTTGTTGGATATGCTTGGGAAAGGAATTGAATCAGCTCTGTTAAATCCTTCTGCTTTAGTGGCTGAACCATGGCAAGCATCTGGTGAGACATTATCCAACATCGATCCTGAAGCAATGGCTGTTGAGCCTGCACTAGTTCCAAGTATCCAAGTATGCTACGGTTACTTCTATTATGTTCCCTTTTCTTTTTGTTTCAAATAAAAAATGACATTTTAATGTATAATTCTTGCCACATACTCATCTATCTTTTGTTCAATCATGGCATATACAAGTGTGATCATACAGTATGTGGAAAGGCACATGGGAAACACCCGTAAACTTGCATAATGCTTGCTTACCTGTCTGCATATGCCCATATATTATTAAACACTAAAGCATTACTCCCTTGCTCCTTTCAACGAGCTCATTTCCTCAAAATTTTGAAACATAGATGATTGAATGTATTTTTGCAGTCTGCAGTTTTTGAAGTTTTTACTTTTGTGGCAGGCTTATGTTGACGCAGTTCTTGATCTCGCTTCACATTTTATTACACGTCTGCGGCGATACGCAAGTTTCTGTCGTACATTGGCAAGTCATGCTGTGACTGCTGGCACTGGAAGTAGCCGCAGTATGGTTACTAGTCCTACTCAAAGTTCTCCAGCTCCTGCAACAAGTCAGGGACAAGTTCAGGGTCAGGGTCAGTACTTGATATGCACTGATCTGATTGATTTTTTAGAATCAGTACCTCTGTTAAACTGCAACTTGTTTTATCAAATAACCATTTGTTTAAGTCCTTGCTAGCACTATGAATGTGAATGTTTGATGCATCTTAAGAGAACTATCAATTGGCCTTCTCTGAATTGCCTTTACCATATCTTCATGTTATTGTACCAAATTAAAATGAAGGCAATGCTTTCCAGGAGGTCAAAATGGGACCACCAGCTCTACTGGAAGCACCCAGATGCAAGCTTGGCTACAAGGGGCAATTTCAAAGATCGGTAGTAGCACTGATGGAGTGTCCAACCCTCCTCCAAATCCCATCAGTGGTCCTTCATCATTTATGCCCATTAGTATTAATACCGGAACTTTTCCTGGGACACCTGCCGTTAGACTTATTGGGGACTGTCATTTCCTACACAGATTGTGTCAACTTTTGCTTTTCTGTTTTTTCTTTCGGAGAACGCAACTTCCCCGCTATATGGGGGCTGCACATAGAACTGCTGATGCAAATATGCAGAAACCCCAAGCTAATGGTCCTTCTTCTGCGAAGGTAGAGGACATTGCAAAGCCGTTGTCTGGTGTGGTGAGGTCAGATGATAATCAAACTGGTCGTGCTGGTCAGCTGGTGCCTGGGACAAAAGGAGGCGAGGAAGCATCCTCTGGGCGTTCACGACTGGGCACTGGAAATGCTGGTCAAGGATATACGTTTGAAGAGGTATGGACAGCTGAGTCGAACTAAATTGATTTATTTCTTGCATAAATGAGTGTGGAAATGTTGGTAGATCTTTTACTGTTTGAGGCCTATATGTATTTTTATCAAAGCATAGCCAGCCAGGGATAACATGTTTTCTCTGTGCTTGCTATTATTCATTGAGGACTCTCAGAATAAAAAATACTTGGGGAGAGGGATATTGATGTAATCCCTAAAAATTAGGACTGACCATGATGACGGATTACATTCTAACTAATTGATCTAAATGTCAGCATATAATTCAAAGTACACGCAGAATATAAACAGAAATATGAATATGCCAAAAATATCCAAATCTCAGTTTAAACCGTTTATTTTTCTTATTGCTCTCATGGCATTGATACTGCAGGTGAAGGTGCTTTTCTTGATACTTATGGACCTCTGTCGCCGAACTGCTGGTTTGCAACACTCTTTGCCAGTTTCTCAAGTGGGGAGCAGTAACATTCAGGTTCGGCTGCATTATATTGACGGGAACTACACTGTTCTGCCAGAGGTCGTGGAGGCATCCCTTGGCCCACATATGCAGGTAACCTCAATTTTCCCTGTACTTAATTTCAGCGTCACATTCATGGGAGACAAATTAAACTTTTTTAAGTGGTTTTCATGAATTGGTCCCAAATCTATGATTTCTTAGTAAATTTTTGAAACTGCTCTATAATAATATTGTTAAAGTCAAAGTAGGACTGAGGGAATCTCCGTTATTTGTCTTCTGCGATCCTGCCTTATCATAGTTGTATGTTTTTTGGGTTAATGATACAGATTACATAACACTATAAGATTATTCAAGCTCTTCTTTAATTTCTGTATAAAAATTATTCACGAGCATTTTGTAACAGATCTTGTTTTTTGTGATAAATATGGTATTCAGAACATGCCCCGTCCCAGAGGTGCAGATGCTGCTGGTTTACTTCTTCGTGAGTTAGAACTCCACCCTCCAGCAGAGGAGTGGCATAGACGGAATATGTTTGGTGGACCTTGGTCGGATCCAGATGATATGGATTCTGCAAATGATGCTCCTAAACTAGTTAGTTATGAAGATTCACTGGATTTCAGTTCACTGGAGAATTGTGACAAGGGATCTCATGGGTTGTGGCCTAGGAAGCGAAGGATGTCTGAACGAGATGCAGCTTTTGGGTTGAACACTTCTGTGGGCTTGGGAGCTTATCTTGGTATAATGGGATCTCGAAGAGATGTTGTTACTGCCATGTGGAAGACTGGCCTTGAAGGGGTTTGGTACAAGGTTTGAAAATAAATCTCTAATATATTTTCATTGTGTTGAATCCATTTGTACGAGTTGTAGAACCTTTAAATTCCTGTTTGGTGATTAGTCATTGGTTTCATTTGTTAGAGATTACTGAAACAATTTTCAACTTAAAAGTTCATTGAATCGGTAGGAAAGTTTATTTGTCTTTCAACATCTATAGAGGAAACTAGGGTAACCTTTCATTTGGGTTCTCCAAAGATAAGCTTCTCAGTTTCAGAACTTCGAAATAATTTTCTCCAATCAGCATAGTTCCTTTGCTAGGATCAAATTCCCTAATTTCTAGATGGGATCCCACGTGGCTGTTAATTCATGACCTAGACTTTTATGGGTGTCATTTCCCTTTAAAATGGCGCCTCTTTAACAGTCAGTTGACATTGTGGAAGTTTCCCAAACGGATGTCCGTCTAATCTCTCCATCTGCAGTCTTCCTCACCCTTTCTCTCCTCCTTACCCACCCCCACCCACCAAAACGCCTCCTTTTCCCTGCCTCTACACTTATCTGTATTGTCCCACAACACTGAATCACTTTTCTTTATATAACCCTACCAATAGCTGAAACGTACCAATTGAGTCCTGACCCAAATATTGGTAGTCATCAGTCATGTCTTTTATAAAGCAAAAATTACCGCATACACATATATGTAATCAATGACTCTTGTTCACCTTAGTAGTTTAATTGTGTACCTACCTGGAGGAAATTCTTATCTTTTGTGCGGTGTCTTGACTTATTTTTGGTGCAGTGCATAAGATGCCTGCGGCAGACTTCTGCCTTTGCTTCACCTGGTGCTGCCAACCCCCTTAACCAAAATAATCGAGAAATGTGGTGGATCAGCCGCTGGGCCCATGGCTGCCCCATGTGTGGTGGAACATGGGTTCGAGTTGTATAGCTGGCTACACTACGTTTTTTATGATATGGGTTTCTCTGTGTTAACCAAATGAAGGTCTGCAGCATTGCATGTATGCTAATGCAGATGATTGGCTGACTGCAATTGTACAGGAGAAGAGAGTTGTTGAAAACCTTGACATCTGAGTTGGATTTCAGTAGCTTTTCTGCTGATCACCTTGTAGGATTCTGTTGAATTCAAGGAAATCAATCCTTATCTTAATCTTTTTATTCTGGAATTTATTTCAACGTTACCACCGACGTATTTGGCTTCCATGGTTTTTTAAGGCTTCCAGACAGGTATGCATTGACTCATGCATGCATACTCTTTTCTCCTTAAAATCGCCTAAAGTCCTTCATTGCATGTGTTTGGAAACCCTATTAAACGATTAACAAGTTATCAATATCCAAGGGCATATGGTTTATCATTGTTTTGAGAGTCTCAGTTTCCCTTTATCTTACAGCCAAGGGTTTATATTGTACAAAACATCTATCTTCATATTTCAGCGTGTATATAATAATAAAATGTGGAGGGGCTGCTGCTTGTGTTCTAGCCTTTCAATTGGCCATATTTCTTTTGCTTCTGATTCGCAAAACATGGAAGGGCATCCAAAGAAATTTTCCTATTCTTGATAGCATTTTTACCATCTTTTTCCATATATGGAATTTTAACGGTTC
>JANTPZ010017051.1:0-16242 GCA_025593235.1 Vachellia pachyceras | reverse complement strand
TCGTTTGTTTGGTTCAGCAGAGAATTGAGATGAGGAGGTCAATACAGCTTATATTCTAGTTTTCCATTGAAATCTATACATCTAGCCGTTTAACACCATAACGACTTGTTCATTGCTGTCTAAATCAAGTCCTGTGGTATGGGTAATTACCTGATGTCTACTCCAGAAGAGACGTGAGATGAAACGTTCTTGGAGACCCATTTTTCAGCAGCTTGCATACTGCTGGCAAGTGAAGCGAGCATATCATTTGGAATACCCACCATCACTTGAATCCCTGACTTCTTGAGAGCATCCAGAATATTTGAATCTGCATCAAACAGCTTCACCTTCTGAATTCCGTTGCCTTTGAGCATTTTTACTACTGTAGATGGTGGCAAAGGGTGTGTTGACTGTGTCCCCCAGTTCACACCAATTCCACTCACTATGCCCATCAACACCACACTACACAACAAAGAGACAAAAAAATTGACTCTCCCCATCATCATCTCGATCGGTCTTCTCAGCCTTAGAGAAATAGGAACAGAGACTGTAACACCAGATAAATGCAAAAAAAAAAAAATAAATCTTCTTTTTGGCTACTTGTTTTTCTGGGTATGAACAAGTACTTTGTTTTTCTCTCCAGAGATCAAAAGCTGGATAGCTACAAGGCAGTGCTCAAATGTTTTGTTTACTTCAGATATGAAACTTCTCAGGATTGATAGGAGATCGCTGATAGCTACTTCATATAGAGATGAAGGAATTAC
Organism: Vachellia pachyceras; assembly: GCA_025593235.1. Lineage (NCBI taxonomy): Eukaryota > Viridiplantae > Streptophyta > Magnoliopsida > Fabales > Fabaceae > Vachellia > Vachellia pachyceras. The sequence continues at coordinate 15,499 of JANTPZ010017051.1, read as the reverse complement.
ACTGGTATGGTAATGAATTTAGAAGGAGATGACCAAGTATGACCGCGAAGAAGAACAAGAGAATCTGCAGTGGTGAACTTCTGGTATGGTTTAGTTAATCTTAATCATATGATGGGAGACACAGGGAGTTTAGGAAAGATGGGGGAGCGAGAGAGGAGAGTGATCAAAGGAGCATAAAAGAGAAGTTATTAGTGGAGCATCTCTTTTTTTGTGTACAAAATAAGCAGGCAATCATACGCAACAAAGTAGGGACTTTTTTATTTAAAAAACATATATGGGGAATTATTGGTGTATGTTTCGTCCACGAATTAAGTATATTATTAGTGATTCCCTTGATGCATAAAAAAAGTAGCACTGCTGGGGTGTAAAGCCTTCAAATTTCCCTCACCGTTGCGTTCCTCGCACAAGTACCTTCCTTCACACCATGGTCCTCAGATGCCGCCTCGCGCACAGAAATACCTCCAAACCACTCATACTCACCTTTTCCCTTTCTCAGTCCTAATCTTGTAGGTTTCCCCTTAAAATTTTGCATAAATTAAAGTCATGTTTTTTTCTAAAATTAGTTGAAACCATTCGTTATTTCCATACTTCTAAATTTTTTAATACTAAACGATCTTTATGATTAGAGTAGTTTTTTTTTAAAAAAAATAAAGAATGGTATGATTCTGAAGAAGACGTATATTGAAAAGGAGAGATTAGAACTGTAGGAGTGAGAGGGATTATGGGAAGAGTCTGGAAGGTACGTGATTTTTTAAAAGGACTATTCAGAAAACAGACAAAAACTTTAACGTTTAAGTGTGTCTTAAGTTACTCGTTTCTGCCCCCCTCTCCACTGAATCCCTTTTTCGTGCTAATCCAAACATCGCCCATCGTCTGATTTCCCGCTGTTTCCTGAACCTCGTTTGATAGAGACGGGTTATATACACACATACACACACAGTATATTACATTTTTAATATGATTATTTAATAATTTATATTTGTGATTTCCTGTAAGTATAAACATTAAGAAAAATAATCCTCATTTGATAGATAGATGGTGAATGGAAACTAGGATTTAAGGGTTTATTTAAAAGCTATTTTGAAAATAACTTTTCCAGATTTCGAGGCAAAATCTAGGTTTTGGAGAATAGATTTTGAAAAATAGCTTTTACAAATTTCGAGGAAAACCTAGGTTCTGAAAAGTGATTTGGGAAGTTATTAGCTTTTACGGATTCTGAGGCAAAAAAGTTGGTAGAGAAATAATGAAAAGTAGGAAATAGTAAAGAGAAGAATGAAAAAGTACGAGCGAGGAAAGATAAAGAAAGAAAAGGTAAGAAAGATAAAAGAGAAAGAAGGAAAAAGGTAGAAAGGAGAGGAAAAAGTAGGAAAAAAAGGAAAAAATATAAAAGAGAAAACTCAGGTTTCAAACCGAGGTTTTGTAAACAAAATAGCTTTTCTAAGAAATTTTTGTGTTTGGATAAAACCTAAGTTTTGAAATCAAATCTAGATTTCAGGAAGATGATACAAACAAGTCTTAATTCCCGTTTGGTACATAGAAACGTTTTTGTTAGAATTGGAAATTGATCTGAAAGCGAAACTACAAGTGAGAGGGAGTGTTAAAATATATTTGGTACGATGAAAGAAGTGTTGTGTAATTTTTAATTGATAAATTCATTTATCATGTGAAATTGTCATTATATCCTTCCATTAGAAAAATCTTAACAACCCCAAAATCATGGCTACTGCCGCAAAAGCAACCATTGGCCACCATGAAAAAACCTTCAGCCATGATTGAATAAACCGTTCTCTATTTTTGCACAAATAATACTGAGCATCAATAAAAATTGAACAAATCAACAAGCAAAAGGAAAAATCACAATCTGGTTCGTCCACCTACAAAAGCTCTGCCGCCTTCAATGTCAACCATCAAAATTGGCCAAAAACCATTACATTCCCCAACTCAAAAAGCTTCATCGCTAACAATGGTGTTCACTTAAATCGACCTTAGGTCACCTTCGACGGAGATACAAACCAAAATTGAAGATTGGATGGGCACTATCATGGCAAAGATATGTAGATCTCATGAGTTTGAAGAAGGAGATCGAAATGGTGTTTCTCATTGTTGTTAGTGAAGAAAAGGGTCGCTGAGGGTGACTAACGTTGGGGTGAGCTATTGTCATGCTTGCAGCTCAGATCCATGGCGATTAGCTGAAGAAGATGATTGGGGGTTACGGAGGTTGATGGCAACAGAAGTTGGGGTGGCAGAGGATCACAGTAACAAAGGTTGGTAGCTAATGGATGGGAAGGGCAAAATAATCAGAATTCAGGACTCTACTTCCATGTAACTCCGTTCTCATATGAGGAAGGAACCAACACTTCTCACTTTTGATGGGATTGTCAATTTCATAATATACCCTACCAAACAAACCAAAATCTCACTTCTACCTGTAATTGCAGTTCCATCTCCTTGATTCCATGGTATCAAACGGGGCATAAAGGATCTTGTGGCCTCACATTTTCTTAGGTCTCTCCCATTAATTTCTCAAGATAAAGTTTTGTTCTCAATTTTTCATTGTGCACACCCCTTTTTTGTTCTGTTACAATTTAAGTTTGAATGAATTTGGTCTCGGGGTTTACCAAAGACTAACATATCTTTAGGTTTAGGAGAAGAATTTGAACTCAAAATCTTGTAGACATTCTTTGATAAGTGAACTTATCTTTATTGGTCATTGTGTACACTTGTTGAAGAGCTTCTGGCTGGATTTAAATGCAATTGGTAGGAGTGGGCCATCGCCATTTTTATGTATAGTCCAATCCGGACACATCAAGATCCCATACGCTCTTTAAATGCTGCTAAAGTTCTTTTTCACATATTATGCTCGCAAGCAATGAGTCACCAGATTCGGTAATGGATTTGGTGGCCTCAAATAATTCCCCTCTTCATTGACCAGTCTATCGTTTTCATCAAAATATCAACTTTTCCCCGTAAATAACCCACAAGAAAAGGGAAAAAAAAACAGTCGTCAGCTTTTGTGTGTGTGGATACTGATAATTAAGATAAGGTGTTAAAAGTTATTATATGATATATTGATGATGAAATGTCGGCGATGGTTAAAAGTTATTATATGATATATTGATGATGAAATGTCGGCGATGGTTAATTAATATACTGATATTCATGTCAAAAAATTTAATATACTGATATTAATAATAGGTAGAAATTATTAACTAATTAACCATTTGATATCATTAAGATGCAAGACTTACGGCTTATTTGGTATGTTGGAATTGATTTCGATGAAAATGAAAATAGAAATGGAGATGGAGATGAAATGGAAATGGATATAAATATGGAAAAAAGGAAGGACCAAAAAATCAATTCCATAGATTACATCATGAAAATCATTTCTACCCATTTTGAATTCCATTTCCAATTCCATTTCCCAATTCCGCTATACCAAACATAGGAAATGAATTCCATTTCCAATTCCACTATACCAAACATGCCCTTAGTACATCCGCCTATGGAACTATTGTTTTTTTCTGGCCAAAACATATCGAACTATAGTTATTCTTATTGAAGTCATTTTTTTTTACCTGAATTCTTATTGAAGCCATTGTAACTTCTTTTTTGATGAATTTTTTGGTGAAAAAAAAGAATGGTAATATTTTTACGAATTTACCTCAAGAATACTTAATTGCTGATTATTGGACAGTTTGGGCTGCGCAAATAAAACCCCAAGCCATACACTGAGTGATTGGTGGGCTGGGAAAACCCGACCCGTTAACCCAAACCCCCAGTCCTGGGTTCGTAATTCTATTACACGAGAGAGCAACGGAGGTAAGGCGGGCGTCGCGTTCTTTTACCGCCGTAAAGTCCTACCTAAACCCTCTCTTCCACTCGCGCCTCGAGCTGCTTTTGTCACATACCTGCTGGCTAGTCATCGAGCTAGCCGACTGGTTTGTGAGGCTGGCATCACAGTTCGTGTACCAAGAGAGTTGCATATTGAGATTTGATTACACTTTCTTGCACATTTCTTTCAGAATTCTTCGCTCTTCTTGCTCTTCCTCCTTCTTCTCTGGCCTCTCTCTAGTTTCTCTCGGTTGCTCTTGTACTTCCTCTTTGAAAGTTGGTGAAAATGCCACTCGGAGAAAGGGCTGGGGATAACACCGAATCACGGTATTGCGGTGTAGAGACGGAGTTCAACGATGACATGCCACACGTGCTGAGCCTTCATCTCGTTTCTGGAGGATTCGATTTCGTTGTTGCTCCTCTGGTTTGTGTCGAATGCTTCTCCTTTGCCTTCTATACTTTTTTTACCTTTAAATTTCTACATTATTGACATGAAATGGTGGAAATCTGTATTTTCTTTTGGTGGAAAATTCTGTAGAATATGCATTTCTAACTATTTCGTTATTGAATTGAGAAGCATACTGACATTTTGTTGTGTCCGTTTTTCCTCATGCGTTTGCATTATCGAATATATGCGTTCTGTCTTGACTTGTATATTTTAATGGTGCTTTTCAGATGGATCCTGCATATCGGCCTAGCTTGGTGCAGAAGGACAGTTTTGGTTCTGCTGTTCTTCCTTTTGCTGGATCAGACTTAGTTTTGAGCCCTTCTCAGTGGAGTACTCGTGTAGTGGGTATGGATTTGAGTTGCCCATTTTTCCTGCGAGCTTTAGTTGCCGGCATTGTAATTTACTTGCAACTCCTTTCATTCTTTTTTTAAAAAATTAAGATCTTCATATGGGAGTAGTTCCTTGTTGTTTAAGTTATATTTTCCTTCCTAAAAATGGTCTATAATAAGTACCTTTGCGCTGGGTCTCTTTATGATCTTGCCATCTTTGGCAGATTTGCCCAAACACTGCATCCCAACAAACTAACTAATTTTAACAGTTTGTTTTGATTACGAGTTGAACAAGAATGTCATGATTCTTTGAGCACTTTTTTTTTTTGGCTTTTTGTGCTGAAGTAAGATTGTTTAACATATACTTCGGTTTCTTGTCATGCATTCAGCATGCAACATGATTATGGTGATCTGTTGACTGGGATTTTTTTATTTCTTTCCCTGAACTTATTATTATGATGTATTCTATTTTGATTGATGGTTCTGTGGAGCTGTTTCTTTTGAGGCATGTCTAGTTTCTAGCTCTGGAATTTTGTCACATAAAATCAAATAATGGCATTCATAGTATGTAGGCTGTTGTATCAATGTTAAATTGTGTAGCTCTTGTAATAGACCATTCGTTATGTGTTTGCGATGAGCTATTTGTTGTGCTGGAAGTATAACTTGTTTATCTTTCCATCTGGTAAATCCTGTAAAGCTCAGGACTGTGTAAAATTTATAAGACGGTTGCATTTCTTCAGGTAAAATTAGCACATGGATAGATTTGGATTCAGAGGATGAAACCCTTAGGATGGACTCTGAAACCACTCTCAGACAAGAAATAGCTTGGGCATCCCATCTCTCTTTACAGGTAAGCTTTGGCGTGATCAATTTGAGCAAGTTTCGGATTAATGCTTGCGCTTTTGGTTTTGATTTCTTATTATACCCTGTGGATTTACTCATGCTTTCTCTTGCCACTTGAAACTTCTGCTATGCTTAAATAACTTGATTATCTTTTCCATGTTTTATTCCATTTATTAGCTACTGTAGCTCCTTCCAATAATGAAATGCTGTATGATTCTGATTAAAATTAGGATGTATGTAACATATAAAGCATGAAAATATTAAATTTTTCCTTGGAAATTAGGATGTAATTCAAATGCCATTTTCTTGAACGAAATGTTACCTGGACATTAATGTGCATAGGGCTAGTATATGCCCCTCACTCTGGGACATATTGTTTAGTATTTTCATGTTGTGGCCACCTTTATCACTGCCTTTTGTTTTTTAATAGCTGATTTGCATGCGGTTTTTCCTAATTTGTTTTGATGTTCTGCAGGCTTGCCTTCTTCCAGCTCCCAAGAGAACACCTTGTGCTAATTACGCTAGATGTGTGAATCAAATCTTGCAGAACCTAAATCATATGCAGGTGCTAGTCATCCTTCAACTTTTGTGCTGATTTCTGTCTTTCCTTCTTAGATGTCATTTCCGTCTACTAAAATTCCCATTTTCTGTAACTTTGTCATAAAGCTGTTTCTTAGGATTCCATTGGTCATGTCTGATGATGATTCCATGGGTGCCAATTCTGAAACTTTGGTGAGTAAATATTCTAAAATCACGTTTACATGATTGTCTAGTTTTATTTATTCAAGTCATATTGTATTGCAACTTCCCCCTCCCCTCCTTCTTCTTGTTGTAATTTTAAAAATCAATTTCAATTTTTTTTACTTGAGAGGTTTTCTTTGTTCTTGGTTTTTCATTAGATTTCTTAGCCTTTTGAAAGAATTGTTCCTTGATATAATATAGTGCATTATGGTTGCTAATCACGTGGAGTTCTTATCTTGTTAGAGATACAACATTATAATTATTCCTAAGCTTCTAATTAAGCTAAATTTAAACACAGAATATGGTAGGCATGTGTTTTATCTATCAAGGAGTGTGTTAGACATATATCAACCATATCTGCGCCTTAAAATTGAGATGAAATATTCCTTGTGGTATGTATTATTGAAAAGTTGTAAAAATAGTTTTGTGGATGATCAGATTATCGAGTGGGTACATTATGTGATCTTTCGATATTTTAGTTGTTCTTAGATGTGAAAATTATGACGCCAGCCTTATTTTCTCTCAAGCTTTTTATTTCTTGGGTTACAGATTGATTCTTGGGAAACTTGGAATTCATTTCGTCTTCTCTGTGAGCATCATAGTCAATTGTCTATCACACTTGATATTGTGTGAGTGGTTCAGAATCAGGCCCTTTATTCATAGTAGTTTATACTTTGATCTCATATCAAGGATCTTTGTTAAATTTTGTTGAGCTGTGTACAGTCACACCAATGTCATGATTTATTTTACCCATGATATGCTCAATGTTCTTGTTTATAGGAGTACCTTACCATCAGCAAATTCACTTGGGCGCTGGTTTGGGGAGCCTGTTAGATCAGCTGTAATAAGTACTGATGTAAGGGCACCTTATGGTATATTTTACAGCTTTTGCATATTATGGTGCTGCTGATTCTGGTTTTACATTGTGATAATTTATGCTGGATTTTTGGCAGTGCTTTTTGACTAATGCTCGTGGTTATCCATGCCTCTCAAAGCGCCACCAGATGCTAATTACTCGTTTTCTTAACCATTCTACACAGGCAATCCATCTAAATTCTCTGAATCTTGTTAGCAAATAACAAAGTTAATAGTAACTTTTGGATGGCATATAGCAAATTGAGCGTTTACTTCCTTTGTGGATAGCCTTGTAGTCTGAGCTTAATCTTACAATCCTGGGATCTTGTTCATCTTTTTTTTTTTTGGGACACTATAGCCCCTTATTAGCAGATACTTACTGATGAAGTTAAATTCAGGCCTCCTGTTTTCCTTTGAAAAAGCACTGAATTTTCTTGAAACGTCTGTACAGGTCATTATATCCGGAAAGTCAGTTCATCCAAGAGCTAGTGTGGATCCAGATGCTTCTCATGCTGTTGTGGGTAAGTTGCTATTATTTGTCTATTTCTACACACTCATGCCATCTTAATGATGCAGATTATACTTTGAGCAGTAATAAAGTAGTCTGAACTGTTCTTTTTGTGTTGAGCTGCTTTTATTTAGTCTGAATTTGGGTATAAGCGCCATGGTCATTCTATTGCACTTGCATGTTTTGTATTTGTGAGTTTTTTCCTCCCTTCTTTCCTCTTTGTGGATGGACATGGTCCTGTGTCTCCATATGCATTATATTAAGGTTATGATTTGGTGTTGTGTTTTATTATTACACGTTTTTTCCTCCCTTCAGCTTTGCGTGTTTGTTTCTCAGAAAGACATCCTTTGAGGCCTTATCTGGACTACATTGCTTATCTATACCAAAGAATGGATCCTATTCCTGAGCAAGAACGCTTTGAGGTATCTATTTTTCCTTGTGTTGAATGAAGGCATAGCATTATCTGCTATTATCTTCCTCTTGACCTTCAGTCTCTTATGCCAGCTTGGTTACAGGGACTTTTTACAGGCACCCTTGCAAGTAAGTATTCCTGATATGGCCCTTCAATTGTTTTTGGGTTTGTTTCTGCGTGATTTTTCACCTTTTTGATTTTCTGATGAATGATGAGTTGCCTTTTTTTTAATAATTGTACAGCCTCTCATGGATAATTTAGAGGCTCAAACCTATGAAACATTTGAGAAAGACACAGTAAAATACAGTCAGGTAGATAATGCATTCGATTTATTCTCAATTTTTTTCTATCTGTTTGTGTACAAGTGTCTTTATCTTGTTTCCATCTTGCAATGCCATAAATCTGATTCATTAAGCTATAGTAATTGGTCAATGTGGATCCTCAAGTCATTGGTGACTCTAGAGCAATGAGGTTTTTGGACTTTCAATTTAAGCAACATAGTCCGGAATGCAGCAACTGTTGCATTCCTAGGCTATGCCTGCAACTGTTTACCTTATTTTAAAGACGGACTCTGTCTTGTTTGTACCCTGGTTCTAGGGTATCTGGCAACTGGTGGCTCTGATTTTGTGTTATGTGATGTACTGTATATCTAAGTCTAACCATTAAAATTTTTTTGGGTAGTATCAAAGGGCCGTATGTAAAGCATTGCTGGATAGGGTTCCTGATGAAAAGGCATCTGAAATTACCACTGTAAGATTTATTGTGATCCTTTGTGCATATTGATTTGTTGTTATTTTTAACACCAAGTTAAACACGCATTGATCTGGATGGTGTACAGTCATTTTTTTGGCAGATATAATATTTTTTGGAATTTCTATGGTTAGGTATTGATGGTTGTTGGTGCTGGGCGTGGACCTCTTGTTCGGGCATCACTAGAGGTGTGCATTTGTACTTTATATGTTGTTAATTTTTGGATATGGTGTTTACTTTAGACTCTTGAATTTATATTGTTTATATCCTTTTTACTGGGTGATTTTAATGTTCATATGTAGGCAGCTGAAGAGACTGGGAGGAGGCTAAAAGTATATGCCGTGGAAAAGAATCCAAATGCAATTGTCACACTTAATGTAGGCCCCCCCCCAAAAAAAAGTCATTTCACACACACACACACATTCCTTGCGTATTGCATTAGCTAAATCCAAAAACGTTTTTTTAATCTTCTTTTTCCTCATAATAGCAGTACTGGTATCTGTCAACTTTAAAAGCTTAGCTTTAATCTAGTTTTAGTCACCACTTATGTTTCACCATGTGTTTGATGTGAGTATAAAAGAATGTGATCATTTTTTCCTTTTTAAATTTATGGATGAAAAGTTTATAAAGCTGTGCATTATGGACAGTTACGTGCATTGTTAACTTGCTATTCTTGCACTGTTAGCTAAAACAATGTTGCTGTTTTATTTGTTATGGATCATGCCATCTTGTTTTGTGTATTTAAGTTTCTTATGATGGACATTGATAAACCCTTGCATCTTCTTGTTTAGAGTGTCTCTATGAATTGATTTTCTTCTCTCCCCTCTATTATTTTACAAACATATTGACGGAAATTACTATCTATAGCATGTAAAAATGTTTTAAAGCTTATAAATGTTTTAACCATTTTTATCTTAAAGATGCCACTGTGTTTTTTGTTAAAACAGAGTTTGATTAGGCTCGAGGGCTGGGAAGATACAGTTACTATAGTCTCAAGTGACATGCGCCACTGGAATGCCCCTGAAAAGGCTGACATTTTGGTATCTTACCGTTTCCTTTTTTTGTCATTTGTTTAAATTATATTATTTATAATTTAGTTCCTTAATGCTCCTTGTCTTGATCTAGGTAAGTGAATTGCTAGGTTCTTTTGGCGACAATGAGTTGTCTCCTGAGTGCCTTGATGGAGCCCAGAGGTTTTTGAAGCAAGATGGAATTTCAATACCATCTTCGTGAGTAACTCCTCTTGCATATATATTTTTGTATATTGTCTAGTTAAATGATATCGTAAACTCCTGCTGGATAATGTCAGAATCAAATTGCATGTGAAGCTGATAATAGCCAAATAATCTTTAGTCCTATTGTGTTTTCATTACCTCAATATTTGTGAAGCCATTTGTTATCTTATTACCCAATATTTTATTGATTGTGTTAGATGGGGAAAGAAATATTCTGAAATTCCCATTGATTGATGTACCCTAATAGGGTATTTATACATTTAAAGAGATATACATAATCATAATCATATCCCTAATATCTCTCACTAATCATATCCCTAATATATCTCAACACTCCCCCTCAAGATGGAGCGTAGATATTAATCAAGCCCAATTTGTTACAAAGGTAATCAGCTTGTTTTAGACTTAATAGGACAAAAAAGATAAATGACCTAAACGCCAACGAACATCAAAAGGAGATGCATCACCAGAACAAGCAACTGAACGATGATCATCAAGGAAGTAATCTTTGTTTCCGGCACAAGGAAGGGTCACACCAGGGACCAAGCAAAATGATGAAAGTATCAGAAACAAAAGGAATTGCTGGAGCTACACCAGGAGCTAGCCAAAGACAAAACAGAAACCGCTAGAGCTACACCAAGAGCCATCCAAAGATAAGATAGAAATTGTGGAGCTACACCAAGAGCCAGCCAAAGACAACATAAAATCCGCTGGAACTACACCAAGAGCCAACAACAGAGCCCTACAGTGCAAACGAAAAGAGCCCATAGATAAAAACTTCAAACCAGTACACAAACACACTAGGAGAAGGACGGAAATGAGGAGACGAAGACGGAAAGGTAGAGCGCTGTCAAAAAATCGCCCGAAAATGGCATCACGCGCCGGCGCGTGTACCAGCAAAACTTCAGGTGGCCCGTGAAGCTCACGCTCTGGTCGAACGGTGATGAAGGGGACTGACCGATCTGGACCTTCGGATCCTCCTTGTGCGGTGCGTGTGTGGATAGACGACGACTCTCTGAGCAGCTCGAGGACGAGCAACGCACCAGACAAACAAGCATTTCTTTGTTGGAAAAAAGGGCTGGGACCTGATGCAGATGGCTTCGTTTGCCTGAACGAAGACACAGAAGACCCAGCAGACAAGACTCTCGGACGAGATGAAGACGCCCAGCGAACAGAAAAGAAAAAACTTTACACAAGCTCTGATACCATGTTAGGATGGGAAAAAATATTCTGAAATTCCCATTGATTGATGTACCCTAATAGGGTATTTATACATTTAAAGAGATATACATAATCATAATCATATCCCTAATATCTCTCACTAATCATATCCTTAATATATCTGAATAATATCAATACTAATCATATCCCTAATATATCTCAACAGATTGGTAGCCTGTGATTTTATATCAGTGTCAGAAAGGTTCATATGGATGTTATTAGCCAAGCGGCTAAATGTTAGGACTTTTTTATTGATATTTTCGATTTTTGTTTAGTTATCTTCTTAATCATTGTTGACTGCTTTCAGGTACACAAGTTTCCTGCAACCAGTGACCGCTTCAAAGTTGTATAATGATGTATGTCACCTATGTTTTCACTGTCTAATTTGCTGGCATGAAATTAAATTTTTATTTAACAAGGTTATGTTGCTTTTCAGGTTAAGGCACATAAAGACATAGCACACTTTGAAACTGCTTATGTTGTGAAATTGCACAATGTGGCCAGGCTGGCACCAACTCAGCCTGTGAGTGGCTCTTCATGCAGCAGTTTACTTCCTTTGATTCAATTTATTCACAGACCTGATATTTACATTGTTTGAGGTCCATTTATGCTTCTGCTTATCTTGGATATTTGTGATTGCTTATCTTGGACAGGTTTTTACATTTACCCATCCAAAACCATCAGATATGGAAAGCAACCATCGATATAAGAAGTTGCAATTTGTGATACCTAATGATGCTGGATCAGCCATGGTCCATGGTGCGTAGTGCATTTTCTCTTATTGAAGATTATGAGTAGTGATACAATAACTATAAGCTTTATCCTATTAGGTTGAGTTGGCTACATGAATCATATGACATTATTGTATTCTATCAACAATCAATTCTTTGAATAGATTGTTAACCAAAAGATCTTACTCGATGACTTCATTGAGTGTTTTCTTTTGTCTTTCTCCACCGTTTTTCAAAAAACTTCATATTGTTTGATCTACACATCTAATGGCATTCTCTAAATGTATTTGAACCGCCTTAAGCGATTTTCTACTATTTTCTCCTAAATAGATATCACTCTAACTCTTTCATGTATATGTTCATTATAAATTTTATCTTGTATGACCACACATCTGTATGAACATCTTCATCTAGGCTACACCCACTTTATACCCGTACCCCTTTAAAGCTCAACATTGACTACCATATAGCATTGTTGGTCTTGTAACAGTGTGATAACACTTCCCTTTTACCTTATGATGAAGTATTGATTCTTCAATACTTCCCTTTTACCCCCCACTTTATGAAGTATTGATACATCGAAAATAAGAAAACCCTGTATTGGATATATGATGCAAATACTTCATACAGGGTTTTCTTATTAATTTTTTATACTTCGAAAATAAGAAAACACCCTGTATTGCATCTATCTAATTGCATTCTAAATGTTTTTGGATTTTTTTCCCGCACTTTGTGTGTGCCAGTTCCCTTTTTTGGTCATAAACTAAATAAACAAGACTTTTTAAGTTTTAATTGTTGTCAGTTTCTCAGGGAACAAGAGTTATAATGTATGGTTGTTCTTGTAAACTCTGATTGCTGATGCACAAAAGAAAAACACTAGATACTTGTCCCTGTTTTCCCTTTTCCTTCCCAAGTAAAGAATAAGCAATTTTAGTGTGGAGATTATAATGTGATAAATAGCGACAAATTATTCTTGAGCCTCCTAGTTGGCTTCTTGCATGGCTGTATTGGGATTCTGTGGGGGTCCCAATCCCTCGAATAACTTCTAGTGAATAAGCAACAAATTTTCATCGAATTTCAATATGTTGTTGGCCATGGTCAACTTATTGCTATCTCCTTCCATATGTCTAGTGTCTTTTTTGAATTTCTTTCTATTTACCGTATGATATGGGCTTCTTTCAAGTTGATATATTTTTACACCTCGACCGTAGGGTTTGCTGGCTACTTTGATGCTACACTCTACAAAGATGTGCATCTTGGAATTGAACCCTCAACAGCGACGCCAAATATGTTCAGCTGGTATTGAACTTATTTTCCCTTCTCTCTCTATTAAACTTGAAATCCTATGACATGTTTTATTAAATGCAAGGCAGGAATTTGCTGTCACTAGTTGCCGATTGGAAATGAAATGAACAATTAAAATAACGTTAATTTTGGATCAAATAGGCTCTTTTTTTTTCAACAGAACTTTATTATCCATTATGGAGTAGAGCCTATCTGATAATTATTTGGGATAAAATATATTTGATAGACTGTTTTAGGTATAACAAGGCACTAGCGGCCCATCCTATTCAAATTTAATTCCCGACATCTGTGTCCTGTTTTGACCAAGAATATTTGCCATCGCATTCATCATTTACGAGTACTTTTGGGAATTATTGTTATAATGAAAATGGTTTGCGTAGAAATAAATGTTATATCTGTTAATTGTCACTGGCAGATGTAGATCTTGTTCAATAAGATTTTGTAGAAATGTCGTTTTTGTTTTAAAAAACATATTATGTACTTTCAAATGTCTAAGCCTATGCTTTGTGCATTCTTAGTTTGTAACTTGTGAAAGAATTCTTTCCAGAAGTGAAATAACAAGCCTACTCTTGTGTTTGCAATAATTTAACCTAGGAATGATGAATGCAAAGGTTTATTTATTTATTTTATTTCTCTTCACGAGGCATCTTGAAATATTAAATGTTAGTGGTATAACTGATAAATGGCAGAGTATATTTTTTCCCCGGGACTAAACTTTTTTTTGGGTTTCAAATTATTTTACAGGTTTGCAATATTTTTCCCATTAAGGGAGCCTGTGTATGTGGATCGGGGGGCTACTTTAGAGGTTCATTTCTGGCGCTGTTGTGGTTCAACTAAGGTTGGTGGGGACCATATGTTTGTTCCGTGTTTGATCAAATCCTCTTTTAGCCTTGGTCTTTGAAACTATTTCCATTTCATAGCATTGATTTTGCACTTGATAATATTTACTAGGTTTGGTACGAGTGGTGCGTTACATGTCCCTCTACGTCGCCAATTCACAACAGCAATGGACGTTCCTACTGGGTTGGTCTTTAGAATACCCAAAGTCAGCCCGAGTTTCAGACATCATGGGGCTTTTGATGTTTCACCCACAAAGTCTTATCCTCCCCATAGTTGAATACTGATTTCTTGAGCTCACCCGATGCCCTTTTTCTGTTTATTCTTGGAAACCGTATTGTACAATAAAGACGCTTGTGATAAATTCTGTAGCTTACGTAATGTGTTGTTGAATTGAAATATAGCTTTCACAATCTCCTTTAGCTTTTGTTTTGTTCCAATTTCAATCTTGTCGTTCATGTTTAGCTGTCTACGGCAACTAGTCATCAGTCATACTAGCTCGGGGAGATCACCTTAGTTTTTTGAAGAAGAGACAGTCACTTAAAATTTTGATCGTTTGGTTGATATGAATAATTTGAATTCTGGTAAAAAAAATTAGAAAATTCTTTAATACTGTGCAGTAAAGTTAATTTTTTTATGTAATCATTAAATTACATTATACCTGGCAAAAAAATTATTAAATTATAGATTGAAATTTGACTAATTTGAATAAATAGATAAAACTTTAAATTGCATTAAAGTAAATTAAAACATCAAATATAATTACATGAATGTCTACTGGAAAGATAATGATGATCAGAATAAATAAATTAGTCATGCTCCAATAACCGCTTATCCTCCTGCCAAGGAAAAAAGAATTACCGCTTATCCGATGATTATCATTTATGGGCAATTATTCTTTTGGGTTCATAGCCTCTAACAATTCCCTCTAATTTTTCGAATTTTCAAATGTTTTTTCTTTCAATGAATATATGCTATCCAAAATGAGTACCATTTTGGTATTTAATGGACATGAAATTATATAATTTAAAATTTTTTATAATTTTTCAAAGAATGATACTTTAAATTTATGTGAATTTTAAAAAAATTGAAAATTTTTAGGTGCATAATAATAAGTGATGTCCCATGTGTCACAAGTCCCACATCGGAGAGGCTCGGGAGGGTGCTGGGCTATATAAAGCGGGACGCTGCGCACCCCTACGACACGTGTTTTGGGGAAGAGGGTAATGGTCCCGTGACAAGTGGTATCAGAGCCAGCCCTGAGCCTTCGGGATGAAGCCGCACGCCGCACGCCCGCTGCACGCCCCTGTCGGCGGGGAGAGAGTAATGGGGAGAGGGTAACGGTGCGGGCGGACCCTCCGGACGCCGGCAAGGTTGCCGGTGGGCTCTCGCGGCGAGGTCGCTCGCGAATGGCTGTGGGAGAATGTCACAAGTCCCACATCGGAGAGGT
>JANTPZ010017050.1:0-13427 GCA_025593235.1 Vachellia pachyceras | reverse complement strand
TAATTTAGACTCCATTCATCATTTCACCCAATTAATTAATCTCAACCATTAATTGTTTAATTAATATCAATATTTCGAGATCATTCCAGACAAAAAAAACGGATCAATCTTATTTAATGTATTAAAATTTATAAGTCATACTAATTGGTGGAACTCATTTTATTGGATTATATAGGAATATGTGAAACAAAAGTGTGGAATTCTTCCGTGGGTGTGCGTGTATTGTTTATATCTTATTAATAGGATAACTTGATACCATTTTATAAAATATATGATATATATATAATTATAAAATCTATATGCGCTAACATGCCACATAACCGCATAAGTAATCCTTTCAAATTCAGTGCTTGGTTGGCAACATCGTTGCCAAAACGGTGCACGTAAGTCGAGACATAACCATCTTGAAATCTGTAAAAACCATCTTGAAATCCATAAAAACCATCTTGAAATCCGTAAAACCATCTCGAAATCCACAAAATGCCTCGGAATCTGTAAAATACATTCTCCCAACGGAGTTCCCAAACATACATTCCATCATTGTGAAGCACTTCCAACCATCTCATCAAAATTAATGAGACGTGGTTAAATCATTAAATTTTTTTTTAAAAAATAAATTTACATGTATTTAAATCATGAATTGATCTTTTAACAAAAGGAAAATTGCATACAATCTTGGAAAAGTTACTTAATCAATACCGTAATTGGTTACTTACAACAAAGACCACGTTACATCTTCTAAAAAGTATCTTATTTTCGAGAGTTTTATTTTATTTAATTGGAGAGGCCATAAATAATTAAATGACAAGTGGCGTAGGCACGTTTGAGGCATGAATTAAAAGGGGAGGGTAGTTTTGAGAAGAAGCTGGATATTGATGAAGGAGTAAAGAAGAAGACGATAAAAATAAAAAGATAAAAAAAAGGTCACTTTACAGTCTATGAATGAGAACGGTTCAAAGTGCTCCCTACTACGTCAATGTGAAATGATTCCTTAATATTGTTATTGTTATTGTTATTATATTTTTTCCCCAAATTATAATAAAACAAATTGTACTTTTGTTTATTTACTGTAAGCTTACGCATCCATGTTCCTTTTACCATGATCATTGCTTGTCTTTGTTTCCTCCATTATTGGCCTTCCTTCTCCCAATATATCTTCTTACTGACCTCTCCCCCTTCATGCTTTCCATATACATCTAAGATCTGTTGTTTGAAGTTCGTTTGAGAGTAGTTTTTATAGGTTCTGAGATAAAATCTAAGTTTTAGAAAATAGATTTTGGAGAATAGCTTTTACGGATTATGAGGTAAAATCTAGGTTTCAAAACCTATGTTTTAAAAAATTCTGTTTAGAAAGTTATTGGCTTTGACGGAGTTTGAGGCAAAAAGTAGGTAGGAAAGATGAAAAAGAAAGAAAGAAAAAGTATGAAATATAAAATTTATTAGGAGAGAATGTATGATTTGACAAGAAAATAACTTTTTTAAAACCTAGGCTTCAAACTGATATTTTTATCCAAAACAGCTTTTCAAAAAATTGTACTTAGACCAAACTTAGGTTTTGGTTCAAAATCTAGATTTTGCAATAAAACATAGGTTTTTGTATAGAAGTTCCAAACCAGCCCTAAATATAACGTTTCAATTTCAACTATTCATTTTCCAGTTTTTAACTAAAACCATAAAGTAATGGTAATATCACTGTGACATCCAAGAAATGAGTGTAATCATAAAAAATTATGACTAACCGGTGAATAACATATAATGACAAGTGTTGTTATAAAAAGATGATGACAGATTTGTGCTGCTCATTTATTGTAAGGCTTTTTTAGGATTATATATATGTTTATATTCCTTTCCTAGATCCTCATATATAGTGATTTTCCTTAAATTTATTGGTTGCTTTTATGTAAATTAAGATAAAACTATCTCGAAATCCCTACAATCACTTCAGAAACCATAACTCCTTTCTACCAACGGAATTCCTAAATACACACTTAGTCGACTTATATTTTGGATTGACTTTTAAGAAAGCTTAAGGTTGAATCTTGTGGACAATTGATTTAAATGAATTGAGGTGCAATTTTGGAAGCAGAAAGGGGGGATATTTTGGGTGGAAATAATATTAGAGCTTATTTAGATGTGATGTCGAAAATAGCTTTTACAGATTCCGAGGTAAAACCTAGGTTTTGGAGAATATATTTTGGAAAATAGCTTTTACAGATTTCGAGACAAAACCTAGGTTTTAAAAAGTGATTTATGTTTGGGAAGTTATTAACTTTTATGAATTCCGAGGTAAAAAAGTGGGTAGGAAAGAGGAAAGTAGGAAAGAGAAAGAAAGAAAAGTATGAAAGAAAAAAAAGTATGAAATAGAAAAACCTAAGTTTCAAAATCTAGGTTTCAAATTGAGGTTTTGTAACCAAAATAGCTTTTGAAAAAAAAATTTGTTTGGACAAAACCTCGATTTTGAGGTAAAATCTAGGTTTTAAAACTTAATCTAAATTTTAGATTGGGTTGCCAAACAAACCTGATTAGTAGCTGCTTTTATATATATATATATGTATGTGTATATATATATATATGGTGGGTTTTGTACTTTTGGCAAACATGACAATCTTAGGTTCCAATTATTTGTCCCTCAAAATAAGGTGAGAGAAGATGGCGTTTCTTTATAGAGTTGTCATTTTCACTTAATTATTGACGCCTCACACGTAGCAGCTGTCCCTTAATTGATTATTCGAAAATATGCATATAACACCATGCACATCGTGTCAGCGCAAGGCAACCACCCCCAGCTTTGGCAAAATACATGTAATGAGAAACCCATCTCTCTTTAATTATGATAGTGTGCATATTTAAAAAAATATTTTTTTCAAAACGATGAACATAAATTAAAATAAAAGTATTTAAAAATTCATAAAAAACTTTTTAATATCCGTAAAAATATATAATTATTTCCATGTGACCATTAATTAATTTATCATCTCTGCCAAGGTGGGCAATTGCCCCATTGATATTTTTTTGTTACATATAAATAATTATGGAGTCCTTAATATGAGAGTGTGGCAAGATAATTATACAATCATGAATGCTGACTCCATATATCTTGCTCAATCTGCTAATTAATTAAGGGATATACGTTGGACTTTTTTTTATATATAAAAAAAATCTTATACTTGAAGAGTACGAGCAAGCTAAGGTAAGCTACCTGCATTACGGGGATTGGTTGCTTCATGATGATTAATTTGCCTTTGGATTCTGCATTCCATTCAATCTTTTAAAAAAATGTATTAATTAGGTTAATTTCACGTTGGGAATTAATTTATTATTATTGTTGGCCGGATCTGAGTTGTTCTGATGACAGGATAGATTAATATCATGTTCACCCAAATTGTACTGCTTTGTATAATGTAATCACAGAGAATTACCCAGAGGTCTTAAGTAAGAGAATGCGTTACAAAATGGTCTCAAGATGTTGTTAATGTTAGCTGCTTCACTTGTAAATTGTGCTGCTCGACTTGTCATTAACAACCTCTTAGGATCATTTTGTAACACATTCACTTACTTGGGATTTATGGGTAATTCTCCCATGTAATAATATATGATGATGACTCTGCTTTATTTTTATTTTTTTTTTGCGTGAAAATGATGACTCTGTTTTAGTTAATGTAATTAAGGCATCTGAATATTAAATAAAAATTCAATTTATTTTTTCATATTGATGTGTTGATTATTGTTGTTGTTGACAATTGTTAGTTCTTTTTTTGACCTGTTGACAATTGTTAGTTAAAATCTATATTTTTTTATCTTTTTTTTTTGTCACCATAAATCATACACTAATTATATTGTTAATAGTTAATGGAGGTTTTTAAACACATCGCTTGAACAGCAAGCCCATTTACCTATTTTTAATTTTTACACATTATTTGAAAAATGTATCGTATTCAGTGTATTTGTGGCTGATTACGACTTGAACAAATTACTTTCAATAAAAGCATATGTACGCTGAGAAGAAATCTGGAGGGAACAATTTGGGAAGATGATTGGAAGCTTGTTTAGCTTCCCATTCTAAAACTCAGATTTTACTCTACTCACATTTTTTAGAAAAACTATTTTGGATATAAAACATCGGTTCTGAAAAAGTTATTTCATTGTCAAATCACACACTCTCTCTTAATAAATTTTCTATTTCTTACTTTTTACTTCTTTTTTTATTCTCTTTCCTAACCACTTTTTACCTCAAACTTCGTAAAAGACAATAACTTTACAAATACAATCATTTAAAATCTAAATTTTATTTTAAAATCTATAAAAATTATTCTCCAAAACTTAAATTTTACCCTAAAATTTGTAAAAAACTATGATTTTCAGAATCTTACTTTGACGGTAAAGGCTGAAAGCGGGGGTGAAGAGAAGTAATTAAAGAGATATTTTTGAGTGAGAGAGAGAGAGAGGAGAACAGCTGTAATATGGATATTCACGTGAAGATGCCAATCTTGTATGTTAGGTGAGGGTGAGGCCATCCACGCAGTATTTAATTATAACATTTTAAGTTTAAATAAGCAAATCAATTTATTTTACATCTTAAATTTACGATTTTCTCCAATACTGATGTGTGTTTGGAAACTCCGTTGGGAGAAAGGAGTTCCGTTAGGAGAAAAGAGTTTAGGGATTTTTAGATGGTTTTACGGATTTTGAGAAGGTTACAGATTTTGAGATGGTTTAATCTCGACTTACGTGTTTCGTCTTGATAACGGAGTTCCCAAACAAGCACGATGTCGTTTACAAAAAAAAATAAAAGGGGATTTTCATGAAGTTGCCGAAGGAGCTACAACAGTTGTAGAAAAGATAAAAAGGAGAATTACCCAGAGGTCTCAAGTAAGGAAATGTGTTGTAAAATGGTATTAAGATGCTGTTAATGATAAATCGAGAAACACAATTTACAAATAAAGCAGTTACCATTTACAACCTCGTGTGATTATTTTACAACACATTCTTTTATTTGAGATCTCTGGATAATTCTCCAATAAAAATAGTATTCTTCTAGAAAAAATCAATAAACGTTTTTTTACAACGTTGATCATGATGTGGTGAGAAGAGGAAGGGGCAGCCGAGATCTAAAAAAGATATATATATAAAACGTGTGCACGATCAAAGCGAGGTTCCAGCGAGCTGTACAAAAGGTGCACTGCTTGCCTAACTCCATTATGCCGTCCAGATCCCCCACCAAGCATGTTTAAAAAATGTTGGGAAAATACATTTTTATCTCTAATACATTTTAACAAAATACATTTATATTTAAATAAATATTCAATTTAGAGTGCACCTCTTTTAAAATTATAAATTACTAAATATTAGAATTTACAAATTAACGGATTTTTATTTTAAAATTCATTTTAAAATCCAAACACACAATACAATGGACTTGAATATTTTTTTTAACTCTTTTCACTGCCTGTGCCCCGTTCTTTCAGTAGAGTAAAACATCAAACTTAGATGCATATTTGGGAATCCCATTTTTTAACGGACAAGTAAAACAAGATAAAATCCCTTTCAAAACACATAAAATTATCTCAGAATTTGTAACTCCTTTCTCTTAACGGATTTTTTAAACACGTACATTGCTTCCTCCCTTAATTGCATCTTTCTCCATTCTGACGCCATTGGTTTCTTCAACTAGGCGTAACTTCTCTTCTTCTTTCTTTAAGGAGCTAGGATTATTGCGCGTAAGTTTGCATAACTTCAAAACAAAATACGCGTCAATCAATGCACAATATATTCAAAACAGTACCATATAGAATTATTCGCATATCTCAGGCCTGTTCTCATTTTTTTCATGTCATTTAAAATAAAGTAATTCAAAGAAATGAGCATGTGATTTAACTTTTGAGCCCAACATCCCCGACCTGATTAAAAAAAAGCATATAACTTTCCTTCCCCAGTTCATTGCATTTGCTGTTCGCTTTGTTCTTACATATTTCTTAGTACTAATAATAAAAAATAATGATGATGGTTCACGATGACAGAATAAGGTACATACCGGCAAATGGATACCTTTCTCAAATCCCAAGTGATGAAAACAAACTTGACTTCTCTTGCGTGTTGCCAACCCTTAATCAAACACAGATTAAGAAAAATCTGTTTTTTTATCGATTCCACCATTTCTGTTTTACTTTTCAATTATTTTCCAAGTTCATAATGGACCAAGTCTTTCAACGTTAATGCTCACCTCAAAATATTACCTTTCTACCACTTTCTTTTAAATGCTAAAATTGATCAAGGAACACGATACAGAGAGGACTGTCTTTTACTGTTTAAAAGGCAAGATTTTCAAGGAGTTATAAAATGGTAGAAACGGAACTTGCTGATACTTTCTTTCTTTTCTGCCCTAAAATGACAATGGGTTTTCCACAGTTGAAGATGTGAAAACAGAGTTTGATTTTTGAATGCGGTCAAAAAATTTGACCAAATAAAAAATAGCCGTCTCTTTCTTGAAGAAGTGAAATTGAGAATAAAATAATGACAGTAATAATAATAATGGGTGTGAACCTCATTGGTCATCAAACGTAATTGAATAAAATAATGCCAATTTTACAATCAAAGACAGACACCCTCAAGCACAAGCAACCCTCCCCCTCTATATATACCCTCCTCTGCTTCTCAAGTTTCTCCCCCCTCCTGCCTCCTCCTTCCTTCATTACTATTGTATAACTCTCTCCATTCTTCTTGCTTCTCACTTTCTATCTCTCAATCAATCAATCACCCAATCAAAACAAATTACTCTTTCTTCTCTTTCTGGTATGTTCATGGCTTCTCTCATTCTCTGTTTCATCCTTCATCCTCTTGTTACTCCATGTCTCACAACAACATTTAATCCAACACCCATATCAGATACCATCTGGAATTTCAAAAAAGTTCAGATTTTTCCAGTCAGTTCTTGGGGTTCACCAAGGATTTCTGTTGGGTTAATATGTTATTTTGAAATGCACCCGTTTTCCATCCATCCGTAATTTTGATTCTTTAAAATCTGGCTTTTGCTCTTTGCGCAAACTCTCAGTTTCGCCCCTCAAAAGTTAATGCACTTTGGAAAGGGGCTGACTATGTGTAAAGAACTCTTTTCAGAGCGAATATATAATGGGTTTCTTGCCTTGTATATTTTTTCTTTATTGGAAAATTTTGTCTAGTGTCTTTAATCAATCCATGTCTCTTGCTATGGACTGTCTACTCAGAAAACTGAGAAAGCTTTATCACATCTGATTTAAACGGTCGTCTTCATTGTCTGCCTCTGAATGGTCTTTTTACTTCTTTTGGTGCTAATCCGAGTCGGCACTAGTTCTTTTGTTCTGTTTTTATAGGAAAGTTCATGAAGTTTTGAGGATTAAGAAACGAAGAGAATCTGAGCTTCCTATATAAATTTGAGTTGCTTCTCATGGGGACATGTTATTCACTTATGTATTGTTCTGTTTCTTTAAGGTTATCTTCTGCCTGAAATGGAGTACCAGGATCGCTACAGACAGGCCCAGAGACCAAAATACGATTGCCTTCTTTTCGGTAAAGACATTTAAAAATGGACATGAATTAATGAATGAATGACCCTCTCACTGTTCTGGATATGACTGTTAACTATGATTTTGTGTTGCAGATTTAGATGATACTTTGTATCCTCTCAGTACTGGTCTTGCAAAAGCTTGCCTGAAGAACATCCAAGGTATGCTTATAAGAACTATTAAAGTCTTTTACCATATAAAACTTGTGCCAGCTTCACTTCCATGGCCAGTGTTTGATTTCCACCAGTGTTGCAGATTATATGGTTGAGAAGCTTGGCATAGACAGAAGCAAGATTGATGATTTGTCCAACCTTCTGTACAGAAACTATGGAACAACCATGGCTGGTCTTAGGGTATGGGCCATTTGATCCTCCCCTGTTTTGCTACTTGTCATTAATGGTTTCTTGTATTCATAGCAATTTGACTCACTCTTGGTTGTTCTGTTTTGTGCTCAACATAGGCAATTGGATATGACTTCGACTATGATGAATACCACAGGTACAGGGACCTCTTATCTTTCAAGTTTTTCTCCCCAGAGTGACGCTTTAGATTATAATTGTATATTTTGAAAGGTTGATGTTGATTTTTTGGAATTCCACTAATATTGCAGTTTTGTCCATGGGAGATTGCCTTATGAGAACTTGAAACCAGACCCAGTTCTTAGGAACCTTTTGCTGAGCCTGCCATATAGGAAACTGGTAATTACCACTACCTTTTCATAAACCATAAAAAATTCTGAACATGATCTAATTATGAGAGGACTCTAAAACTTTTGTCTTTTCTTTTATTATGCAGATATTCACAAATGCAGACAAGGTTCATGCAGTGAAGGCACTGAGCAGACTCGGATTAGAGGATTGCTTCGAAGGGATCATATGTTTTGAGACACTAAATCCAATCCACAAAAACATTAATGTCACAGAAGATGAAGATGAATTTGAGAGCAACACAAGTCCTACCACAAGCAGCAGCAATAATGGATCTGAAATCTTTGACATTATAGGCCATTTTGCTAAGCCCAATGCTGATACCTCAGTGTTGCCTAAGACACCAGTCATCTGCAAACCATCAGAATATGCCATTGAATTGGCTCTCAAGATTGCAAACCTTAACCCACAAAGAACTGTAAGAACCCAATCCAACAAAAAGACATAACCTTAAAACAAAAAAAAGTTCAGGGTTGTTTCTGCTTTGCTAACAGAGTGTCCTTCCCTCACTTGCAGTTGTTCTTTGAGGATAGTGTCCGCAACATTCAAGCTGGGAAGCGTCTGGGCCTTTACACTGTACAGGTAATAAGGAGTGACACAGAACAACATAATGCAGAGAAATTTCCAAAGCGTTTGATAATTTTGTTGTTGCTGTTGTTGATTTGAGGGTCTAAATGATTTGAGAAATTAATGTGTGTAGGTTGGGGCATCTCAGAGAGCAAAAGGAGCAGATTATGCGTTAGAAAGCATTCACAATCTGAGGGAGGCAGTGCCTGAGCTATGGGAAGCTGATCTCAAATCAGAAGTTGCATATCCTGGAAAGCTTGCTGTGGAAACTTCTGTTACTGCCTAAGAATCATTCTTCTTCTTCTTCAGCGGTCAAATCTCTCCTCAACTATTGATCATGTTAAAAAAATCAACCCCAGAAAAAAAGAGGGAAACAAAAAGAAAATCCAGCCATCAGGAAAGAAAGGGGAAAAAGGAAGTCCTTGGAGATTTTCTGCAGATAATTATGCTGTAGTAACTAGTAGTAGATGATATGTAGATGCTTTGCTCAGATTATAATAATAATGATGATAATAAGTTGATTAATATTCCAAAAATAAGCAAGTACTGCCATTCTTTTGCAAGGATGGGTATTATTAAACTAATGGGCTAATTTAAAACTTCAAACTGCTGAAGAGAAAACTACAAAGTGTCTAATGATAAAATTGATAAATTTTTTTTAAAAAAAGTCGACTTCAATTGTGAATATAAACGGGACTTTCTTTAAGAAAATATTAAGAATAATAATTAAAAAATAATGAAATCCTGGTGGAGGATTGAACAAATTGGCAAGATCCCTTGGTCTAGATATGGACCCCTCCTCTGCTTGTTTCGTACACACCTCTTCACTGGCCTGTTCTGTCGTATCCATGATTAAGAACGTCACATTCCTCTCAAGAGACCACGCACAAATATTATTAAATATAAAGACAGACTATTAAATACGAAATAATGGAAATTACTAACAAAAAAAAAATTTATGTTATTAAAGTTATAAAACTAACAAACGCATTGGATCTAACAGGATATGCTGAGTCCAAAGATAATATCTACGTTTAATTTTTAATAGTGTTTTAGATATGATTGTCTCAGCAACTAAAAAGGTTAAAAAAAATAAAATACTTGCTTCTAAATTCTGTGTTGCGTGATATATAGTTTACGCCAATCATATGAACTAGTCAAATGAACATTCTTATTACGCAATAATGTATTATATGCAATAAACTATTATTATATATCCCGATTTTTGTATAAAAAAACGAACTACATGCTTTTTAATATTAAAAAAAGGTTAATTAGTTGCAAAATTTAAATAAGTACATGTGAACGAGATTTTTTAACAATAACATCATCAAGAAGTCTCTCTCATCTGATGCCAATAGCTCTTGCATATGGGAAATTGTAAAAAAAATATTTCTCTCATATTTATTAAGGTCATGAGCGAAAAATTACAATGAATATATTAGATAAAAAAAAATATTTATTATATTAAAAAAATGCAATTGCAACGTAACAATGATGGAATGAAAGAGAAAGTTACATATATTATTTTTAATAATCAATAATACTAACAATAATTCAGCGTCGTATGTCACACAATTACATATAATTGGCGACGAATTCATTTTCCCCAATGATGCATGTAAGTCAAGATAAAACCATCTTGAAATTTATAAAAATCATCTCGAAAGTTGTAACTCCTTTTTCCCAACGAATTTCCCAAACACGCAAGTAATTAATCATGGGAGAGGATTCAAATCTCAAAACCTGTTGATTAGTGATCAAATATTAATTACAGGCATGGGATGATGGAGTAGTATATTATTAAGCATGCCAATTAATTAATTAATTAACTAAATGAAAACGATAGATTTGACACAGCAATCTCACGCTACAAATTAAAGCCCCACCATATATGGTCCTCATCACTTGATAAGAACCATTATCACGTGAAAATGTGCCCCTCTTTCTGCCATTAATTAATTAAAACCAAATATTTAAATGAAGTAACAGGTGACAGTTATCTATACATATATCTCTAAAATGATAGATTACTTAATTAGCTAGTGAAACTGTTATGGCTTTACCCTTCTATATATTTTTATTTGATTACACACACATTCCATTATACATTAACTTATGTAAAATCATTCTCCCAACAGATTCCTAAATACCCACATACCTGTCTGGTTTCTTTTGTCATATACACATATATGATAGGCCCGTTTGGCAGTAAGGAAGTACTTTAACGTAAATTGAGGTAAATATGTGGAGGAGATTATCTCATTTTACAGAAAATTACTGTTAAACGTATGTTTAACTTCTAAAAACGTTATTATCATATGTGTGTCTTGTGCATCTCCTAGTTTAGTACGTGGCCACATTGGTCGTGTTGTACGCGGGTGTTATTAGTTCGATGCATGGATCGGAGTACGTAGCTGCACGCGGTGGCTATTTACTTATGCAAGTTATTGATTGTGTTTGATAAAACGGTTGAACCCTTGAAAAATATATTCAACAGTATTTTTTCATAAAATGAGATAATCTTCTTTATATATTTACCTCATAAATGATAAAAACATTTCTCCACCGTTTTTTTAAACGGACCCATTAATTAGGTCCTACCTCGCTAGCTGCGTACTTATTCAGTTAATCCTATTAGTGGTACATTAAAAAAAGAGTTAAGTTAGATGGAAAGGAAATGCTAGTAATATGATGTCACATTCACTATATATCTATGGCTTTTAATGGTGTGGCATGGGTTAATTAGTCCAAATAATTAAACAAACACAGGTTGTAATTAATTAATTAAGAAGCTAGACTTCAAATAAATTTTGCAGCTAAGACGAGTGAGTAGCCAGCTAGATGCATGGCTGTTGACTCCAACAAAACAAAACTACACCATAATTAATGCTTCACCTAACTTCACACCACAACACTTATATCTTCGTGCCTTCAATTCTCATTGGTGATTACTCATAATAATTCATCTCCTATTATTTTAATTAATTAATTAAGATGCAGAAGCCAACTTCATTTTGCCAATGTCTCATTCATCACACCTCATGGATTCTTTATTTTTAATTACGTACTCTGCAATCTGAATGGATCCAGTTTCGGTGCATTTCGGAATATTAGCGTAACCTCCTCATCGTCAAACGCAGCGTTTCACTAACGTTTTCCGCTCTGCTTCAAACGTTTCCCGCGATTGGCGCCCAATCCTCCTTCGTTCACGCCGCCACCGATCCTGCACTCTCCCATCGCAGAAGCAGAGAGAGACCATCACGCCGCCGACGCCACTGGGAGGAACGCACCAGAGACTCACGCACAAGCACCTGGAGAATGCGGACGGAGAGAGAGACGTACGCACACGACGAGTCCACCAAGCTGCCACTATTCCTGATTCATTCCAGCACCAGACGCACGCACGAGACTCCATTAACGGCCACGACTTCATCATCTTGACTTCTCTTGACCAAGGTAACAAGTCATTCAGAAACTTTAATGCTTGATTATTGCTTCTTTACTTCATTGTGAAGTGTACAGTTTGGTGCGGTTTCGATAACTGTTCTTGTTGCCCAGGAGCTTTCATGATTGCCTTCAACTTTCCGTGAGTTTGAAGGCTTTGAAATTGAAATTGAATTGGTTTGTTGCGAGGCTTTGAAATTGAATTGGTTATTTAGTTGGCTATTGTCCTGTTTTTTACTCTAATTGATAAGTTATATTTGATTATGGCTTAAAAAGCAGGGAAAGTTGGTCAATTCCTGGTGGCCATAACGCCTGAATTATTTCATTATATGCTTATCCATATAAAGCTTTGCATCGTATATCTTCTTTTTTTCTTGGGGTAAATTGTATCGCATATCTTCTGTCTTGAGAATTTTGGTTACTGGAGAAGCTGGATTTATTGGCTCTCACCTAGTGGACAGACTGATGGAAAATGAAAAAAAAAAAAAAATGAGGTTTGCACCTGTGATCTTTCTACTTATCTTGACATTATATTATTTGTGATTTTGCTGATTCTATTCAGAGTCATTATCTATTAATCATCATACAAGTGATAAAATATGAACAGCCTATAGAGTTAACTATGGGTTTTGTGCCTTAATCAGGTAATAGTTGTTGGTAACTATTTCACTGGATGCAAAGACAATCTCAGAAAATGGATTGGCCATCCAAGATTCGAGCTCAAGCATCATGGTATTGACCCCATTTCTTTTTATCTCTATACAAGTCATGCCCTCATGTGTATTTGCAAGTCAGGAAAGGCAAGTGATCATGTGTATTTGTTTCCCATGTATGCATGCATTGATGATTATAAGATCTAATAATTTCGCTTTATAAAAAAACTCTTAGGCTGTACTTCATAATTTAGTTCGATGCTCAATACTCAAACCAAACTGGCCTCCACCAAAACTGAAATTAGGAGACCTAAATAACCCAAGAAATTCTCAAATTGGACCACTGTTGCAATTTAGTTTGGTTTCAGTTCCTGCTTCTCAGTTCTTCAAGTTTGCAAGTGTTTTGTTATCTTCAATTATGATGAATAAATCAAAATACATACCAGGAAAATATGCACCAACAGAGCTATTAAATAACCAATAACCAATAGTTCAACAATGCAAAATTGCATTAT
>JANTPZ010017047.1:0-17119 GCA_025593235.1 Vachellia pachyceras | reverse complement strand
GTCTTTCTATGATTTGCGAAACAGATAAAGGCATCATCAGTTTCTGTTAGATTCCATCACTCTTGAAAAACCATCCTCCCAAATTTCACTAAAGCCAAAGTCACGCCAAAATTGGTAGAGAAGAAACCACAGTTTTATTTGTGTGAATATACAGAACATATATGTCTGCTTGATGCAAATACAAAATAAATATAGTACCTACCGCATGGGCAATGCTTAAGAAAACTTCATAAGAAGCTTGACCAGTTAGAACTTTCTTTAAAGCATCAGATGTTAGAGGGAAATGAGGTCCCCCAGAGATAACTTCACCAAACCGCAAAAAAGGTACAATGAGACTGAAAATACCAGCAAACAATTTAAATTAGAAATTAAAATCAATGTTTCTCACTAGAATGAAGTAAAAAAAAACTGCATAGGGGAACATCCAAAAGAAACCCAGGGAGAGCAGAGAAGGGCTGCTACGAGAGAAGGGCCATAAATTTGAATATCCGACATATAAGGAAAGTGTAAAGGAATACAAGCATAATCAGGAGATACTTTGCATTCCCCTCTGCATTCTCTAAAATTTTTGAAGAGTTCAAAATCTATATGCTAAGAGCATGTTTGTTTACCCTTAAAAAAAAAAAGACATGAAAAATTTCAGATTACCTAAAAATATAATCTATTTTTTAAAGATTTTATGAAAAGCAGTTATCTTTTGTTTGATTGCAATCATATAAAGCACATTTTACTTGAAATTGCTTCTCAACGAATCAGAATCGGAAACAATTCAAAATAGTTTCTCCCAGTGATAAAATATCTAAATTTTCTTAGAGTCAGATTATTTTTAGAAAATTAAATAAATACTCTAAATGTTCTAAAAAACAAAGTGCTTTTTTCATAAAATAAGCTGAAGAAATGGTCCCTTACTCTCTGAAGAGATTTAAAGGTAGGATTGAGCTTGGCTATAGGGACTCTAACAAAATAGGATTCGCCTATGCCAAGACTATCTTATTTGCATCCTAATTTTCTAAAAGTAAAAAGTCCATTGCTGCCTTGCAATGATTTATACCATTATCTTATACAGCACTGCATAACTATCCATTACAAGTGCCACAACGTGTTTCAATTAAGCAAATTGCAACAAAAAATATGCCTTGAGAAATTATGAAATAAGAAACTCCTATTAAGTAAAAAATAATAATAAAGGCATACAGAAGTTGTTTACCATATATTTGCATATAACATCTGGGAAAACAAACAAATCACCATTGAAATTAAAAAAAATACAAATGGATAGTTTTGAATGTACAGCACCTCAGCTCTATTGGAGTAGCAATAAAGTTTGCAAGCATCAAAGTCGGAGCATGGCAAAGTGATCCGAGCAATGCAATAGCCACCCCACAAAGGAATACAGTGATACCTGCATCAAAAAATTAGATTGATGTGAAATCATAGCAGAACTTGGTAGAATTATGTCAACTTATACCTTAACAATAATTACTACAGTCTACAACTATGAGGCTGCTCCTGTGTCATGAAATAAAACACAGTTAACATTGTACCATATAAATCTCCATTTTTCATGAGTTGCATAACCAGTTCTGTAAAATACTATACTTGACTATGTGGACAACTACCAATATTAAACCTGGGTTACCTATCTGTGATTGTGCAAGAGTGGCTGATTAGAGATTAGAAACCAACAGTCGCCCTGACTTACATTATGCAGTTGTATAAGCCGTAACTTGAAAATTGGCATAGTAGCAATGGCATTCTATGCAACAGCCAATTTAGTTTTTTCATCAATTTCAATATTCTACCAATCATATTATCTAGCATCTGCTCAGTTGGTTCAAAGAAATGGTTAAATTAAAAAAGTATATTTACTGTCATCACCCTCACCATAGTTCCTGCTGAATAAAAAAAAAACTGCCCATTTCAGTAGTTATATAGCATTTTCTTCATAATTGAACCACATTAGTCAAACTTTAATATTGTAAATCAGTGGGAAGACAATAAGCAGCCGAGAAGGTGGACAATCCTCCCTCAGAAGCTAGGTGAGAGAATAACTCTACTTAAGCACTCAATTGAGTAACTGTTCCCCCTGCTACTTAATAAGAAATTTAAGCATCCCATGCTACCTTGGTCCTTATCAATTGGCCTCACTGGTAAAATCAACAATTTATAGGCTACACTGAACATATCACTCAAGTTTCGACCTTTATTAATTAAAACTTTCCATAGGTAGCCTTTTCTAGAGAGAGCGACCACCAACTCCATTACCAAATGATATGCACTCAAGCAGGGTGGAAAATCCTCCTTCTAGCTATTGAGGTGGGAAAACCATTCTATTTAAGTATTCCATTGAATAGCCCCTACTACTCTGTGCAAGATTAGACATCCCATACTACTTCCCGATCAGTTGGCTAGTCCTTAGAAAGCTGACATTCTTGCAGCTATACTTTGTGACATTTCACTCATCCTTCCGCCAGCCAAAATGTAGGAAACCCTTCCAGGAGCCACTGACCTCTAGCTCTCATAACCAACCATAGTCATTTATGAAGGGTAAATAAACTTTTTCCCAAAAGGCATCTCATATTACCTTAGTCCTCATTATAGGTTCAACAAAAGTTCAGGGACGTTTCTGAGCATGGAACTAGGACACTGCTTTCAATCATGCAACTAAACAACATGGATCTTGGTTACAAGAGCAAAATTTCTGATTCACATATTCCGATGTAATGAAGATTGTTTAGTTGCAATGTAAAATTTCTATTTCACAGACATTAATTTTCAGAATCTAGAAATGCTTAATAACACATACCGCAAATAGGAAAAATTCCCAACACAATGCCAAGAGCAGCAGAGAAAGCCAACTGCTTTGGCTCGGCACCTCTGAACAAAAATGGAGATCATTAACGAACATGTAAAAGCAGTTGCCGTTATCTCTAGCAGCCTCATTGTTGAAAGGATGTAAAGCATAATAGCATACAGATAGGATTTCCAAATTATTAACAATCTCTTCCATAAAAAGATTCACTTTGCAACTTCAAACATGGAAAAAAGATACAATATGACTGGCCAGAAAATGAATGCGCCCGTTTCAGCTCCACATACAAAATCAGTAATCAGTAAATTGAATAAAAATCATAAACAATTAGTTACGCTATAGATGTCACAAGGCAGCTGAAAACAGATCTAATAATTACAAGTGCATATTATAGAAAGTAATTCAAACAAACTGATATGAACACTCCAGACTTTGTTTGGGTTAAAATGGAGGTGCATATACTAACCAACTATACTAGAAGTATTCACCAAACAAAGAGCCAAGAGATTAGGACAATAGCTTCATAACAAAAAATCAAAGAGATCTTGGAACTCCATAATCCCACACCAAATATTGAAGGAGAGATTTTTAAATAAAAATCCCTGCCTAGAGAATGAAGGCAACAGAGGCAAGCCAATGGCCAGCCTCGTTCGCGACTAACCCAAACTATTGAGAACTTCCTGAAAATCTGAACGCCAAAAATTGGATATTCCGAAAGAACATAGTTTTATAGTAATCTGGTCATCTCATAGAATCACCAATCCACCACTGCTCCTCAAGATACCCAACAAGAATAGAGAAACTCAAATGTGTTTTCACAGTTCTAAGATTCTACCGCAGACATTAGTTTGACTCAAATAGGTTATCCTCTTGGTTGCTGAAACGTGAGAACTATGAATTACACTACCTGCGAAGAATCAGAAGAAGAGGATCAATTACTTTGCTATGGAACCAACTGTTAAGACCCATACTTCAATTATTCGATGGGATTGAACTGAGGTGAGACTTCAGAAATCCCCAACTCTAAACTTCAATTCTTCCACATTTTTCGATTTGCCTTCTCCGATAAGCGTTAAATGTGAAAACGATGACATTTATTTTAATTTCATTGATAGGGGACAGCTCCTTTATTCACTGGATTGATAAGTTTCCCCGCCGCTGTTTGGGGAAAATTAAAATAAAAGGACTCAAATTTCGTAAATATAATAAAAAAACATTTTAAACATTTAAATTGAAAATACATATTTAATTTTTGCATGAGTTGATGGAATGCCAGGAATAAACATGGATTTCTTTAAAATCATTCACAATATTATTAAGAGCAATGTTGCTTAGTTGTTTTCTCATAGTCCTAATCAAATTTTAACTATTTAAATTTAATAATAATTTTATTTTTCTAGCTCATTTAAATGAATGAGAGCAACATAAGAATAGAGATTAGGGTATTCTGCATCATAATAAGGTTCAGCATTTCTTTGGACATTTAATTCGATTTTTTTAATATATCGACTAAAAACAAATAGTTTAAGAAAAATTATATTATTGTTTAAAAGTTTGAAATCTTCAAGAATCTAAAATTAATATATATAAAAAAACTAAAATAGTCAAAACAAATCTTATAGTAAAGACCATAATATATATATATATATTTATAAAATTATGAGTTATCATGTCTCTATATAAATTCTTTAAAATTGCATCACAAGCAACTTGCACTCACGCACATGCATTTCTAAGGAAGAGACATGCAAATCCCATAAGCTTGATTTTGCTAAGAATAAATATTCTTAATTAGCTTCTAACACTTTAATTTTTCAATATCTTCCAATATCAGACCTGGGTTTTTTTGTTCTTGTAAATAATACATCATGCATCTTAAGAAGATATTTAGAAATAACCTTTCAAGGTGGGCTCAAGATATTGGAAAAATATCTGTTTTAGGTGTCAACTATGGCTTAATAAATTTGAATCAATTAACCCCTCTGTGGTGCTATGTATCTATCTACCTAGCCATCTCAGCAATTGTTTTGATTAAAACCAGAAGATTGAAAACCATTGATGTGATGTGATGCATTTAAATTTTGAAATGCATATAAGAGGAGAGGGCTAACATGTGAGCTAGCACTCTAACAGTCATACTTATTAAAACCGGACCAGACCGGCCGGTTTGAACCGGAAACCGGTGAATCGGCCACTGATCCGGTCTGATTTGCTGTCTGACCCCGGTTTGGTGTCAACCCGGTGGTGACCCGGGGTCAACCCGGTAAAACCGGTCAATCCGGCCGGTTTGGTGGGTTGACCCGGTCACCTTTTCTTTTTTTTTTTTAATTTTTTACAAAATTTTATTAGGATGAAAATAAAGTTGTTGGATTAGAATGTGATACAAACAATAGAATCTAAGAAGTATGAACCACAACTTGAGGACTTATGATTTTCTTCATCAGTGGAAGGCATATATACGTCCTAAAAAAATAGGAGGTGCCAAGATGAATGAAGACAGTACAGTCAATTATATTGTAAGTCAAAAGATAAATTTGTATACATCCTAAAAGAATACAAGTTGGTATTTTTCCACCTAAGCTTCTTGTATACTGTCATTCTGTTGTATGTTGATTACTTTTGTCCCATTTGTAAAATACATGGAGAAGAACATTTTGGTTTTTGAAGGAGAAAAACAAAATGTGAGAAGGAAAAACTAAATGTCTCCTTACCATATATATATTTTGATATTTTGTTAGGATGAATTGAAACTGTAAATAATGTTGGATAATAGATATTTATAAGTATATTATTGATTTGGTAATTGTTATTTTGTTAATAATGGAATTTACTATTTATTTTTTGAAAATTTTAATTTTAGATAGTTTGATGTGTCATGTGTGATCATATTTTTTTTATTCCTAGCCGGTCTGACCCCCGGTTTGACTCCGATTTGACCCACTAACCCTTAACTCACTGTCTTGTCCAGTTCAGTCACCGGTTCAGGTTTAATAACCTTGCTAGCAATGGATAGAACTACCCAATCATAAAGGATAGTAAAATTGTCATTTCGCCCTCCCATATTTTAATATCCCTATCAGGAGAGAGGGCGAGTAAGTGTGGTCAGTGGTGCTGGATTCATCGAAGGAAGACATTTCTCACTCATATATTTAAAGATTCCGATTCAAATGAGTCTCCTCAACCCTCCTCTACCATCATATTCTTCCATATATGTTAGAGTTTTAAGGGTTGACTTAAGATTGAGAACAGGTATCATTTTCACAGATTAAACTTAATAATTAACTGAATCAAAACTTGTTGCTGTAATCTTGAGTGTTGCAAATAAATTTTTCCGGATTCTCCCGAATACATGGGCTATTATTCGGGTACTATTCAGATGAAAAATACCTTCCTTCTCGGCTAAAACAACATGGATTTGATGGTTTTATGATGTTATGATAGTGTTTGGAATATTGTTTGGTGGAAATGTGTATTGTTGGCTTGAAATTATGAATTTGGAGTATTTATTGTACAAGTTAATCTTAATTTCTCATCAAATATTCGATGAAATGTCTGAAAGAGTGTTACTTATTAAATTTTATTATGAGAAATTTCTATAGATAATATTGTAGATTAAGTATTTTTATTTGTTATTGTTAGAAGAGGAAAAAGAAGATAAATTGGAAGTTAAAGGTTAGAGAAGTGTTTTTGGTTGAGAGAATCGTTTATTTTATAATGGGGTCGGATTCACACATAATTCAATGTAAACCAATTTAAGCCCGAAATATACAGGCGGGGTGTAACCCATGCGGTAACGAGCTAACCCGTTTATGCCAAATAAAAAAGAAAAGGGAAGGAAGAGATGGAGCCAAACTGTAAATGTTCTTCATCAATCAAACAACCAACAATAAACATGAAAGCATATTCAAAATTATATATAGAAAGGAATCAGTATCAGAACTGTGAATCTTCTTCATCAATCAGACAATCACCAATAAACATGAAAGCATACACAAAATTACATATTTAGACTAGAAAAAGAAAGAAATCAGATATGCAAATAAAGAATGGTGGAAGAAGGAATGGATGGAGGAGATGGAGAATGGGGCTATAGATCAGAGGATGAACGGACAATGATGATGGTGAAGAAGAGGAAGGAGGTGAAGCTTGACGACTCGAAGGAAGAAGGCAAAGCTCGATGGTGACGATGGAGAAGAGACAAATAGAAAGCAGAACGAAATCCGTCAAGTAGAAAATGTCTCGGTTGCAAAGATGGTTGGGGAGAGGGGGAGAGGTAGGCAGCCCGGTAGTCTATCTGTAGCTCATCCCGTTTAATGTATAAACTCCCCCGTTAAAGCCGTCCGTCAGGGGTTATTTTTGAATGGGCTCAAATCTGCAAATTTTTGAATGGGTTTGAGCAGGTTCATTGGGTTTGGGTCTCTTGCTCTGCCATAATAGTATGTGACAAAATAGTGTTTCATCATAATCTTTATAAAGCACGTTTTACCATCTTTTATATTTTTAATTTAATTACCAGCCCGACTTCATTCATGAAAGTTCATTGCAATTATTTCACTTTTTTCATTGTTATTGCAAAGAGTAGGATGTGAGGATTTTATTTAATGATTATTTATTATTATCCAATTTTTGTTTATATTGAATATTTTATTATGGAAATTGAAAGGAAAACTTTTATAATTTTGATCATTGCATCATTTGAGATATTTAACTATTAGATATCTTGGCAAAAAAAAACTGTTAAATATCGTGTATGGAGATAGTGAAAAGAAATAACATTTAGATAGTATATACTTTATGCATGCTTGAAAATGAATTTTAAGATATTACTTACAAATTTTTGTATTGGGGTCCTTATTACAAATTATTTCAAAATAATTTTATCATTAGAGACAGTTTGAAAATTGATCGCACGCATGCTTGAAAATGTTTTTGAGATGACTGAATTCAGAAAGCTGGTTACTAACAGCAGTACTATTAGTCCTCACGCTTGTTAATAACGAGCTTGTTTAGTATTTGTGGATGTTGAGTCACGCTTGTTATTCTTCGTCTCGTACCTACGCTTCTTTCATGGCTTCAAGCCGTGCTTGGTTAGTGACCCTCGTGAACTGCATATTCATGCTTGTTTTCGTGGCCCTATGTTATAATTGGTTATTTACCCTCATAATCAAATAAATTGTTTTACTACATACTTGAGATTTTCTTAGTAATGAACATTTATGTGGTTTCAATTATGATTTGATTATATCATACGGAAATTGAAATTTATTATTATGTTATTAGTTAAAGTTAAATTCTTTAGATTATTTCCTTCAATTTCATTAAATTTTATGTATGAGATGTTATATACTGTAAAGTTACTTTTGGCTTCATATATTTTAGTTGAGCCCTATAACTTTAGTTGAGTAGCGAACAGTATTTTCGTTGGTATAAAGGTCACTAACTTATTTGTTAGTTGTTGCTTGGTATATATAAAAACTAATGTTTATATACTTTTTTTTAAAATTATATACTCCACGTAATCTATAAGTAATATCCATGTACTTCTGTTATATTTTGAAGAATATGTATATATTGTGATGGAGTGTTCCAAACGTTGTTGTGAGATCATAGGTCTTTATAGAACTTTCACAGAAAGTCTATCTTATATGGAAGATTCTGCCAAAATTTTTTCAAGAAACCTAATATTTTGATAATGCATGGTACGTTATATTGTGTATGAATCTTGGAAAAAGAGCATGTATATCTTATTATTTAGCATTTGGGAAGTATACATTTACAAATTCATAACTTGAGTGTTAGATTTCTTATATTCTGTGTTGGTCACCTCTAAATTTTTGGTGTTATATATTGTCTCCACCTTTCACTTTTCCCCCCCCCATGCAGTTGTTATCCTGCCCAAACAGCTAATTGGTTTCTACTCTTGATAATCTTACGTATTCTATCGTCCCCACAACAGTACTTTCTACGGATGCAATTGGTCCACAAAGCCTCAGGCTTGGTTATCAGTATCCAGTAGAGTTTCAGAATGACAGCCTTGTTTTGGCATATAAGATCTTTTATTCTTTGCCCACCATTTGCTTTGTTTCTCTTCAATACATCCCAAGAAATGAGATGCAATTTCTTAGCTTCTTGGCTTTGGTTCCAGAAGAAATCTCTACTGAGATTTTCAATCATCAAGAGTACTCCTTTCATAATCAACATCGATTGCATTTGGTATTATGGGATTGCAGCCAAAACAAATTTGATGAGCACTGTTTTGCCAGCCATATTAAGGAATTTTTCCTTCCTATTTGCTAGCTTCAAACCCACTTTTTGGATAAGGGGGCAAATGTCATTTTAACAGCCTTTTATGTAGGATTGGCACCCTAAGATACTTCCCAAGCCTTATCCCAAACATCTGACTAAGAGCATAGGCCCTATGAAAGCTGACATTATGGAATACAAACATCTTGGACTTACCCAGCTTGATTTTATGATCGGAGACTTGGCAAAAACCTTTCATTACGTTCCTGAGCTCTATCATCTTGTCAGGTGTGGCTTCATTGAAAAGCACCAGATCATCAAGAAAGAAAAGGTGAGATATTTTAGGCCCCCTCGTACTGATTTGAATAGGTTTCCAATTTCCCACTTCTACTTCATGGTGGATGACCTAGCCCAACCTTTCCATACACAGCACAAAAAGATAGGGGCTTAGCAGGGCGCCCTGTCTCACTCCTCTTGATGGTTGGAAACTCCTCAAGCCTACCCCATTCCACAACACACTCATAGAAGAGGTGGAGACACTGCACATAATAAGATTCACAAAATCTCTCCTAAGCCCCAGATTTTGGAGTGTGTCCTCCATAAATTTCAATCAAGTCTATCATAAACTTTTTCCATATTTACTTTCACCGCTATATACTCATCATGACCTTTCTTAACCCT
The DNA here is from genome assembly GCA_025593235.1 of Vachellia pachyceras. Lineage (NCBI taxonomy): Eukaryota > Viridiplantae > Streptophyta > Magnoliopsida > Fabales > Fabaceae > Vachellia > Vachellia pachyceras. Next base: position 7,383 of record JANTPZ010017047.1, on the reverse strand, counting down.
CATTGAGTGGATGTCTTCTTGGGATTTGTTTGAAAGATATTTTGAAAATAGCTTTTACAGATTTCGAGACAAAACCTAGGTTTTGAAAACTGATTTATGTTTGAGAAGTTATTAGCTTTTACGGATTCCGAGGCAAAAAGTGGGTAGGAAATATGGAAGAGAGAGTGAAAAGTAGGAAAAAGAAAAGAGAAGAAAGAGAAATAAGGAAAAAAGTAGAAAGGAGAAAGGAGAAAGAAGGAAAAAAAATAAGAAAAAGAGAAAAAAGTAAGAAAGAAAAAACCTAGATTTTAAACCGAGGTTTTGTTACAAAAATAGTTTTTCTCAAAATTTTTTGTGCTTGAATAAAATCTAGATTTTGTAACCAAACCTAAATTCTGGAAGTAGTCTCCAAAAACGCCCTTAAGCGATGGTAATATTATCACACCCTTGTCTTTCGCTAACGGAGTTGCATTGGCTTTCAACCGCCAAATGATTCATAACCCCCTTCAGCCGATTAGCAATAACTTTGCTAATAATTTTGTAGCTTACTTTGTGCAGTGATATCGGCCTAAAATCTTTAACGGTCACAAGCTGACCACTCTTAGGGACTAGGACAAGATTAGTCTGATTAATATCTCTTAGAGCATCAAGATTAGTAAAGGCCTGGCACGCAACTAGCTCACAAACTTTACAATTAACCAGTTCCCATTGAGAATGGAAGAAGTGAGGAGTAAGATCATCCAGGCCCAGCACTTTAAATGCACCCATCTCAAAAGCTGCATTCTTACCTCCCCATTTGATACGTTTGCACCAAGACCTCTGAAACCATAGAAGTTCTACCTGGGACGATAATTTATGATATTCCTTCCATATATTAATCATAAATAACCATTTTTAACCCCCCCACCCCAAAAAAAAAAAACCAATTGGTTAAAAGAACCTCATACGTAGGATAATACTCATCATGAATCAATTTTTGGTGTATTGTAATTCCATCGTTGCCTTCAGTTTTCATTTTGAACATAATTAGTTTGAAATTTTGTATTTTTTTAAATTAAACCTCATTTCAAGAAATAAATTATGTTCATTTTACATTTGGTTCTCATCAATAACCAAACAAAAATCAAATGGTTCAATTTTGAGATGATCATAAATTGTGGGATCACCGGAACCAAAATTGAAAGGGCTCAGCCCATTCCTTATGCAGCCATAGACGAGGGGGTAGTGGAAGTCCACAATCGACGAAGTGATGATGTATGTTTGGATCTGGTGGCACACAACCACTGCCTTGGGGTCTCATAATCATCATCACTCACAGTTGGCACATGCCAACTACCACTGTCTGATTCCTGCAAGTTAATTGAATTATCACTATTATTACGAGTAGTATGACAGGATAGAGAAGTATAAACCAATCCATTTGAAAAACAAAAACAAAACCCTTCTTGTTAGGAACCGTAAATCAATGATTTCTGAGGCCAACCCGCCATTTTTCTTTATCTTTATTCTAACCCAACTGACATCCAACGATGAGAAATGGATTATCACTTGATAAGAGGCTCACTACCCACATATTCCATGTCGTCTCTTTCCATCTTCACTAGGACATTGGTGAAAACATGCAACTTTATAATCAATCAAGTGAACAAGACATAAGCGGTACCTGAATAACTGTTGAATATGGTGGAGGCATGATGAGAGAAGGCCGACTATTTGAGGTTAACAGTTTAACCTGCAAGACATCAAAGCATCCCAATCCTCTTACTCTCTGATTCAAAGGTAAAAATAACCTCCTGGTAATACAAAAGAGAGGTGATGCACAAGTCATGTAGTATTGCTACAGGCTTATGCTCTTCAGAACTGTAATTATGTGATTACAAAATTAAAGATGACTAACTCTTGCGGAAATAAACCATATATTAATTACATTAACAACAAAATAGGGTTCATCGGCTCAAAGTAGATCAGGCTCCAGGCCTCCTAATTTCTCCATATACGATTACCAAAATGACTATAGTCAAGTAAAGATGGTGATTACATCTTTCTCATTGCAATATGGTTAGTAGCCTTAAGTAGAGAAGACCACAGAACCCTTATTATGAATGCATTTTATAGAATTTTTTATGAAATTCCCTGAAACATTAATTACCTGATGTTTTTCCTTCCATCTTGGAAAAAAGCTAGAACCTAGTAGTTGGAACAAGTGGTCTCTCATCTCATCATTTGTCACCAACAAGCTTTTACAACTAACAGCTGCATACAGCCAATACCTATGATTAAGAACAAAATAAGACTTTCATATTAGGAAAATGAACTTGTCCCAGCCCGTACTTGTACAGATGAAAGATACAGCAAACTCGGGAATGTATAGTAAAATTAGACAAGTAAATGCAACTCAAATATTGACGGAGTATTCTGTTACCAGTCATCGTCGGAACCTTGAGGTGTAGCATAAAGAGCACCATTTTTCTTCCAGTATTCTAACAGTCTCTTGTTATTTGGCTTCTGAGCAGGACCGCAAGTAACCCGACTTATATGCAAGATTACAAGTGGCAATCTTTTTGAAGGACTCATTTGTTGCAATTGCTGCACGACAGAATTAAGCTACAGCCAAGAGAAAAGAAGTTGTCAAATAGATGTTCTAGAAAAGTTCTAATAAAGTTAGTAACTTATCACCCACCTGTAAAAAGCTAAAGTGCTGCGTGTTGACAAGGCTTACATTTGCACCATCTACAACTGCATCAAAAGGACCATGTTGCTGAAGCCACTTCTGTAAAAGTTAACTTTGTATATCAACCACTATATCATGACCAACTATTTTATATACCACAAAGCTCATGAAATAAAGTGTCAAACTATAATAAAAGCGTGCCCACAATAAAAGAGGAGTGTAGATAGTATACATATTTACAGGAGGATTTGCAGGGATTAATTGTAATTATTAGATATTTGATTTAGCATATTTGAATTTCAAAATTGTAATCAGGATCCCATGATTCTAGGTCAACATTAATAGCTGATCCTCCTCCCACATGTATATAATTAAAAGTGCAGAATGAATAAAAATCACTGGGGAATTATCATCTTCACCTCAGGTCGACACTATTCTACAGAAGCTTTTCAAGTAAAACCACGAAATTTGTTCTCCTCAAGGAAACAGCTCCAATAATTAGTTTAATTATATCTTTCGTTTCCCCCTGCATTCTAATGTTTATGACTCATGTAGTTGATAACGCATGTCAAGTATGTAGGTCACAAGTTCAAAATGACCCTTTCTTGCTCTTATGCAATAAATACTATTAGATTCAAAGGTTAAAATGTTTCACAAAAAAATGAAGTAAGAGAATCTGGAAAGTTCATATTAACAAACAAAAAATATCTGACCACTGACACCAATGCACTATTACTACCCCTGCTACTACCATCACCATGTATCCCAGAGGCTAATCTACTCAACGTTAAAATGACTATATGTATCAATGTATTATTACCGACAAGTAAAGATTGGGGATAGATTATCTCCATGCAACACGGTAGTAAGACAAATATTGTCAAGTAACAAGACCTGGCCAATAACAAAACTTAGCATTCTAAATTTGTATCTGTTTGGATTTCAAAACTATCAGATAACTTTCTCTTTTAGGTATATTCTTCTACCTGACTTAGAGCCACTTTGGTTACATAGTATGAACTGGTTTACTGACTTGACCTTTCTTGGAGAACTTGATGTAAGACTATATCTCACTTCCAATAGATGTTTAGAATAATTCTTTCTCTATACATATAATGCATCAGCGTTGCTCATTATTCTAGCAAATGATTACTAGCAAAGAGCAAAATGATACATAGCAGTATATGAATATATTCAGCTCTATGCAAGAAAATTCTTCTCTAAATCCTAGACAACACGTCATACCTGAAAATGGTTAAATTTTGCCTTAGCTTCTTTTTGGCAAGCCAATCTAGATAATGAGGCAGCAAAATTTTCAGTCTCTTTTGGATCAATATCAATGCTCACAAGCTTTTCACCGCATGAGAGACACATACCAGCATCATTAACATGGGTCTTCACCACCTTCCATTGCCCACTTCCAAGCCATCCTTGCCCATGCCATCCCCCACCTCCTTGAACAATCCCCTTTCTTACCATGTTAACATCCCAATATTTTTCTCCAACTTTTGCCGCATCTTCAGAGTTGAACCAATCTTCAATAATTTGAAGAGTTGATTCTGACACCTGCCTCACAGTAGCACGTAAACGATGCAACATTTCATAGACCTTATCTTCCTTTTTTGCATCAACGCTGAGTTTTAGAAGAGCACAAAGCTCAGTCTCTTCAGCCATAACCCCAGAAGCAATCATGTCAGCATCAACTTCGTAAGCTTTATCTGCATCCCCCCTCTTGCAGAATCCAAAAAGAGCAGGTTCATATGATCTCAACTTGGGTGCAATACCGCAACTTTTCATCCGCTTGAGCAATTCAAAAGCCATTTCAGGATCATCCCTCGCAGCTGCAAGCCTGGCTGCGCTTGTAAATGTAGCTTCATTTGGAGAAACTTCATCAACTAACATCTGCTGAAATATCTCAAAACCTCTTTTAAGGCCTAAATTCAATGTGTTCTCATCACTCTTATTGTCTATTTTGACAGAAGCATGAGAAGAACAGAGGTATAGTACTATGTTATAATGATGTACATTCAATGCAACACCATTAATCCGTGCCTCATCATAGAGCTTAAGTGCCTCAACCATGTCCCCATCCTTTGAGCACTCATTTAGCTTATGCTTCAGGACTCCTTCAGGAGATTCGTTGAGAGCTTTTCTCTTAGCTTTGTTTGAAAGTTTACTAGTAATTCCTCCAGAGCACTCAACTAATGATGTGGCTGTTTGACTCAAAGTGCTCAAATAAGATGTCTGGTCCACTAAGAAGCTAAACGACAATTTTTTGTTGAGTATGCACTTTATATTGGTAGAAGAATTGTAAAAACAAAGGCGAGAAGAACCATGGCAAAATTTCCAGCAAATCAATGGTCTTGGGTATTGGGTGAAGAATGAGAAATGTGGAGTGAGTTTGACCGCCAGACAGCTACGCAGCATGACTTGTGAGTTTTAAGCATAACAAGTTGAATATAAAGCCTCCTTTCTACGCCGATAAAAAGGGTAAATTGTATATATAGCCTTCCTTAACCACAATTCAGAGCAAAGCTTGTTCAAATAAATATTCACAAGAGTACTCTTTACAACTAAATACAAGGTAGAACTTCCATTCTTAATGAAAACATAGCTTGGTGCCAAATTGTCCCTGGTAAAGGGTTAAAAGACCATTTACATGCAATGTAACAACATTGCTTGTGATGTCACCTGAGTTTGGAAGAGTTGTAGGGCTGTAGCTCCCATGATCACTCTAAATCAGAAGGCAAAGAAATCTCAGGGGAAATAATATCTGCAGCTTGGTTGCCTCCCTTATAACCACATTCAGAAGAAACAGAGAAAAAAATCAATGCAACAATATAATTAAAAGTTAAGATTCCACAATCTTTCAGCCAAATAAAAAACTCCAGCGTAGAACATTTCAATTGAAGATTCAAAGGAAATTCAGATCATAGTGAAGATTCAAATTGAATCAAGATCCCAGATGAAAATAATATCAATTGCAGATTTACCTCCATACCATTTATTCAATACAAAACTTCAGCTGATGTTTGGATGCTCAAAACGCAGCTAGCAACCCAAAACACATTTAACCCATCTAAAAACCAAACAAGACACGGCTAAATTGAAAGCACGTTCTTCCTCGAAACCACGTCACTGGAGAATCAACCCACCCTAGCCCCTAGTTATGCGTTGAAGTGTCCGTTGAAAGCATTAATGGAAAAATAAAAAATTTGCAACAACCAAGTATCAACAATACCATCATCTCTTTTACGTGTCAGCATATGCACTTCATTAGTGACTGATGTAACAATTGCAGTTCCAAAAGTGTGAATTCAGAAAGCAACAACTCCATTTCCAAAACCATTATGTCTACAGTTTACATTCAGAAACAACAAATGAAACAAAGAAAAATTGCCACGACACGGAGAGAGAAGAATCAAAGGATACTAACCAGCCAAGTTCAGGGCTTCACATTGACCGTTACTCCATCCCTCACTTTAACAGAGCCAACGGCCATGGAGTAACGGAGAAAGACAAGTAGACGTTCATAGATTCGTGGAGGAAGAATCTGAGAGGAAGTGAAATCCTGTTCGTTTTGCGAGGGAAGAAAATGGATAATGTTAGACGATGACGCTGGCGAAATGCTTCAGACCGAAACCAGACGAAGAAGGCCATAGGATGGAAGATTTTATGTAGGGGCTTTTTTTTTTAACGTTTTTGTGAGGGAATAGGTCAAGATGACGTCGTTTTTGCGTATGGGTACAAGGGAATGAAAATTAGAAACCCTTGGTTTCGAAAAGCGGTAGAAAAGTACTTTTATGTAAGTCGAAAAAAATATGTGAAGTGGATTATCTCGATTTATGAAAAAACACTGTCGAATGTATTTTTAGAAAATGTAAAAACTTCGTCAAACATACCCAATATCTTTTATTTTTTAATTTTAATGCTGAAATATATTCACTTTTGTGGAAAGAGTTCAATGCGTTGTTAAGAAATAACCATTTCGCTTAGGTTCAAGTAGAAGCAATGCAATCATTATTCGACAATGTATGCATATTTTTTTAACGAAGATTCAAAACTAATCACCATGTTATAAAAGACTTTCAATAAAATGAATTTCAATAAATGATTAAATTATTTGTTAATATAATATTTCATCCTTTAAATTTATTTTAATTTTATTGTTAATCTGTAAAATTTTAAATTAGGAGTTTAATTTTTAAAATTTTAAGGATTAAAAATTTTCACCTAAAAAAATACAGTGAACAAAAAAGACAAAGAGACAGTGAGACCGTGACGCTAACAAAGCAGAACCCTAGCTCTTCGGCCCAGTCATTTATCCAGCTTTGGACGGCGGGGACATTAAGGGATCAGGCGGTCTAGCCAATGAATGTAGAGATGTTGGATCGTAGAGGCTAGAGATGGGTGGGGAGTGTCGCCATCTCAGGCAATTTCTTCTTCGATTTTTCAGATTGCTGGAAACTTGAGGCACCATGTAGCCCCTTGCATCGGAAAGTTTCGGTGCAAGGAAAACACGAGAAAAGGTTTCTGAGGTGCAAAATTTAGCTTGGCATAACCATTTTCATTTTGATTACGCGCGATGAAATCTAGGGTTTTCCTCGCTCGAGTGTTTGGTTTGCCATAAATTGTCAATGACTTGTGCTGTAATTGGTTTCGAGTCTTGATTCTGTTCACGTAGTGGAGTGATGACTTTCGATTATTAGCAAAGCAACATGATGAGGTCATTT
>JANTPZ010017046.1:0-19067 GCA_025593235.1 Vachellia pachyceras | reverse complement strand
CCGGTCCGAACCATAGTCAACCCGGTCAACGGGTTGGCTCGGCGTTGACCGGGTCAACCCGGCCGGGTTGACTTGAACTCGCTCAACCCGCCGAGTTGGGCGGGTTGGGCGGGTTGCCAATCGGCCTGGACAACTGGGCAAGGCGTGAACGGTCTTGGATACATACCTGGATCTCAAGCAAAGAGTTGCCATTGTCGTCGATCACCTTCCTGGTATCGTCGTCGCCCAACCCCAGTCCCGACTCGTCCGTCGCGATCTGAGTGATGTCCTCCCTCTTGATCGGGGTCTCCCTTTCTTACCATCTCCAGTCTCCTGGTCGCCATCGTCGATCACGGCGTCACTTTCGCCGTGCCTCACTCAGACTTGGTCGCAGCTCCAGCTTCCTCGAGCTCTCGGTCACGATCAGATCGGTGTCACCAGTTGGAGTGGCTAGCTTATTGAGCATCAAAATCAACTGTTGGACACGGGAGCTGTTCTTGTCTGCGACGGCATGGGCGGCATCCAGAAGCAGGTCGTGACCCCATCGGCCGGAGAATTCAGCACCACCTGACGCTGCTACTGGCGGCGAAGACGAAGCAGAGAACGCTCGAAGAAGATGGAGACGGCGTGAAGTTTTTTTTTTAAAGGGAAAAGAGGGGTTTTTTCCAAAAAAATAATAATAATAATTATTATTATTTTTATGAATAGGTGTTTTGAATGTCTCCATTCCACCAAATTCCCAAAATTTAAATGATGATGACTTTGATTAGTAGATTCCCAAACTTAATGATGATGGATTTGATTTGTAGATGATATAATCTACTATTTTGAATTTTTGATATATGTATTAAAATGTTAGAACTTTGATTAGTACATGAATATTTAGATTCCTAATGTATAGATTGTTATTACAAATTAATTTGTAATATTTTTAATTTTTTTATAGCCGGGTCGACCCCCGGGTTAACCCCCGGTTCGACCCTGGTTCGACCTCTGACCCTTGACCCAGTGTCTCAGCCGGTTCGTTGTCCGGTCCGGTTTTTTGAACCTTGATCATAGGGCGCTGTAATGACTGGCTAAAATTATTTTTTTGAAAAAAATGGTGTCCAGTTCTATGATGGTACATTTCGTACCGAACATATGAAAGAAGGAAATGATTGATGTTATGGTGATGTGGCGTAACATCATGCTTAAGTTGCCAACAGTCGATGAATGGGATCCCATTATTAATTGCATATTCAGCAACCACCCATCTGTTATTGGACTTGGAACGCTTTTCAGATGGTAAATAGATGGATAGCCAATAGATATATGGACATATATTATCATAGAAATGGATCGTCAATTATTAGAGAGAGACGTTGATCTTATTAAAAATATTCCGGTGTCATTTGTCCATCCTCAAAAGCAACCGTAATGTAATGATGATCACAAATATCCAACAGAACAACGGAGCGCAGGTTCATTTTTGACACAAACTTGGTTCCATAAATGTTAGCTTCTCATTTTCTTAACCTGAGAATGCCAGCTTACTGCTTGAATTATAATAATCTTACAATACCATTTCATGAAACTATATATATATATGCATACATAGTTATATGAAGACACATGTAATAAAGAAATGGGGGCTTGACAGGTAGTTGTTCATTTTGTTTGCTTGGTTTGTGCTTTATTTACTGGAAGTTAGCTGCAGCATCTGCAATCAGCCCCACTGGTCTCAGAGATCACTTGCTATTACAGTAGAGGAATTAAGGCAAGTAGGGTTGCTTTGCCCCCAAGCTTCCTTTCTTTAAAGGCTAAAGCCAGGAGGGGCCAGCCAGCTCTTTTCATCATGTTCTAAACAAATTGAAGAACCTCTTCTCTAGCTAGTGCCTGTCCTTCTCTATTTCATTTGCTCCAGTAGTGACACTGAAAGGGATAAGAGATTTTGCACACCTTATGGTAACATTAATACAAATGCCTCCACTGCTAGCTACTGCAACTATATATATATATATATATCATTGTTTGTGCTTGTTTTTAATTGCAACTGTAACTTCTGTCAAGGTGTGCGACGCCGCAGACACGTAATCCCTTTTTACTCGCATAACCTTTTACTCGGAGTCCTTGTCTTCTCTGTGTTTAGCAAAGTAAGTGCCTCATTTCTGTTCTTTGGATTCGAAATGGGTGTAAAGTTACGACAAATGTGATTCCTTTGAAATTTTTCTCACAGCATCATCACTTCGATCTGTCGCCGACACCTTAAAAGTTAAACATAAAATGGACATATTAACTTTGAATTAAGGTGAAATGAAATGGCCTGGCAAAGGAGGGAGCGGGTAAAACAATAGAGCAGACGAGTCCAGTGAAAACAACACATGTAAACTGTGTTATTGGAGGGGATATAATGAATGGAAAATATTTGAAGGATAGGTTGAGAGGGAAAACATGCATATATCTAGAAAATAATTAAAACATAATAAAGCTATGTAGATACACACACACACACACACACATATATATATATATATAAAAAGAGAAGAGAGGGTGGTGCATGCATCATAATGGGCAGAGGGGTCCATGTTTCGCAGCTCTCAAGTGGCAAACCCACCCCCTTAATCATGTCTTCTTCACTTTCTGGGGTTTCCCCTTTTCCTTATCATTTAATTTAATAGTGTAAAGTACTCTATTAGTCTTTTATGTCTATTCTGCGTTTGCATCTCAAATGAAATTTAGACGCATCACTATCCATTATTCATATTCTTGCTTCAAAATATTTTAGCAACTTTCACTTTAATTTAGCCACTCTAAATTCTTCCTTTCACACCTCACACCAATTTATATATACTGCACCTTGCTACCTAATGTTGCGACTTGCGGTGGCACCCCCCTTATTTTCCCTTTTCTTGTGACTTTTGAAGAGCAAAGATAGAGACGCCTGACGAAGATGATTTTTTTAGTTTTAAATGTAGCATTTTATTTCAACGTCTGCTTTAATTTTTTTTAAAAAATATATCCTTATTAATATTCTCTTGACTATGATCGAGTAATAGAGGGAGGGAATTGATGATTAGGGAATTAAAAAATACGTTATTATACTAAATACTCAATTGACATTCTTAATCTAATGAAATTAAGTAAATAGATCGTATATTTAGGGTTGGATGAAGTATTGAATGATATGGTATTATCTACATTCTAACCCATAAAAATGATTTCAATCAAGTTGATTAATATATTTTAGTCTTTAAGAATAGGGCACACAAATATTTGTTGGTGGCAAAAAAACACACTCCTTGATTCTTATGAATCATGGTACTCTTACACACATATATATAAAAGCTACTTTGTTAGATGAAATTCACACACACACACACACAGAGCACTCTTAAAATATGCAATAATCTGAATATCTGAGGAAGAGAAGGGTCTGTCACCTAACACTCGCCACCTTCCTGCCAGTCCCCACTCATTTGCTGGTGTCTAGTCTTTATTTCCATAGAATGAAGTTAAATTATCACACGAGGTCCCCTAAAATACACACATGACAGAAGAAATAATTATGTGAATAAATTCATCTGAAACTTCTATTGAGATCTGGTATGTCACTAAATCTTGAGCTTTTTTTAGAGAGAGAGTGTGTGCGCGCGCGCTCTCCCCAACACAGATAATGAGATGCTATAAATAATTAACATGTGTGTGCACGAGTGCAATATGAGGAGCGATTTGTGTGAATGATTTCAGTAATTAAGGCAGATCTAAGCAACCATGATGGCTTTGAGCTATAGATCTCTGTGACCGTTCGAATACAGTGATCAAACCGACCAGTGGTCAAGAGGCAGAATTGATGGATCATGAACTGTTTTGTAGACCATGTGCAAATCATTTCACAAATTAACCCCAACAAGCGTATCCTAGCTGCCTAATCCTTATAATTAGTGTGCGATAGTGATATCCCAAGCACCGCAAAAACAGCCACACATGATGCTCCAACAATATTCACATACATCTAAATGCAATGAATTGAATAAAAAGAACATAATCGTCTCCTTTATATATATATATATGTATGTATATCTGCATGCTTCAATTTCGGCTTCAATTTACCTTCATTTGCACATGTTACATACAGAGTAATGCTTTTGCCAGCAGCCGGGGGTGACTTCGGTAGTTAGTTTTGTACCTGAAAGCTGAAAGCCCCTGAACTGATTTGTGGGAGGAACAAGAATGAATTGGTTGACATTTACAAAAAGAAATCGGCCGAAGTATTAATGCAGGCGCAGGGGACCAAGCAATTAACCCCACTTTCAATATTATTCGGCCACACTTAGCCTTTTTCCTTCTTTAAATTCCCTCACCAGAAAGTTAATGGGGTTCAATAGAATAGAAGACTAGGTTCGGTAGTTGAGACAGAAGGCATATGTATGTTTGTTCACACCACGCCCACAATATGTATATGTATGTATGTAAAGCGCGAGCGCGCACATATATATCAGATCAGATGAATTAGCATTATGTGGCATGGGCTCACAAGGTATTATAAACGATATCTGACCCGTTTGGAAATACAGTAAAGAAGTACTTTTATATAAGTTGAGGTAAATATATAAAAGAGATTATCTCATTTTACCAAAAAACACAATTGAACATACATTTAACTTTTAACTCTTGAAAAGAATGGTTCCAAACAATAAGCAGTAGACAGGATATCCAAAAAAAAAAAAGTAGACCAAGGAGGCGAAGCAGCAACACGATCTGTGGTGACCCCAATTCAAACTGTGGGGACCAGAGGCCAGTGTGACGGGTGATTGAATGAAGAGAAGGCCTCGTAGATAAAGGCTACCAACCATAGGAAAGCTGTCACTGCTTCGTTGCTTGACTTTTTCTTTTCATCAACCTACAGTCCTAAACATTTCCTAAATCCCCCAAACTTGCATCCTCCTAAATACTTCGAGATCTGAGGTACTACCCCCATATTCTCCCAACCAAAAATACCATCGTCTTCCTCCTCGTCATGAAAGCAAGAGAAGTCAAGCCTGCTCCTTCTGCAGATCTTCTAGTATGTTTTCCTTCTCGAGCTCATCTCACTCTCATGCCCAAGCCCATTTGCAGCCCGGCCCGGCCTTCCGACTCCGCCAAACGCCAGCTTAACCACCACCTTAAGAAATCAAGCACCCGAGGCGGTGCTGGCGGTCAGGCTAGCCCCATGCTGTGGACTAAAACCAAGTCTATGGGCTCCGAGATTTCCGAACCGACCTCTCCGAAGGTCACTTGTGCCGGTCAGATCAAGGTCAGACCGAAAACCGCTGCTTGCAGGAGCTGGCAGTCGGTGATGGAAGAAATAGAGAAAATTCACAGTAACAGAAAACAGAGGAAGCGATCCAGCTGGGCCGAGTCTTTCGGTTTCAAGAAGGAGATAATGCAGTTCCTGACTTGTCTCCGAAGCATAAGGTTCGACTTGCGATGCTTTCGATCATTCCCCGAGACCGACGCCACCTCGGAGGATGAAGAAGATGAAGACGATGGGTGTGGAGAAAATCAAGTGGGTATGGATGAAAGCGACAACGAAGCTTCGAGAACCGTCTTTTCCAAATGGTTTATGGTGTTGCAGGAGAATCAAAACACTGGGTTTCACAAAGAAGACGCGAAGCAGAAAGCTAAGGCGGGGGATGATGGATCAGAGGCGGAGCCCACTGTCCCTCCACCGAATGCACTGTTGCTCATGCGGTGCAGGTCAGCTCCGGCAAAAAGCTGGTTGCAAGAGAACCGAGGGGGGAAAAGTGCAGAACAAGAAGAGAAAGAGAAAGCCAATGATGAAAAAGTTGATAAAGTGAGAGTAGAGCTAAAGAAAGGGAGGAGTTTGAAGTCGTTAATGGATGAAGAGAAGGGAAAGAGAGAGAATTTGGTGGTGATGAAGTATGACTCTGACTTTTACGAAATTTCATCGGACATTGCGAAAGAGACATGGATTGTTGGGGGAGGAAGCGATCCGTTGTCGAAGAGTCGAAGTTGGAAAAGGTGATCATTCATTCACTTCTTACTTCAGATATACTCCTTTTCTTTACTAGTCGTTAGCTTTGATTTCCAGCTATGACGAGGTTTGTGCCCTTCTCTTCCCGACACTACGTTGGCGTGACCACCGGCAAAGCTGATAATTACTTCCGAGTTTTAGCATCTTCAGTTATACTTGATATAATTAGTTAATACTAGTTATCAACAGTTAATTGCCTAAAACCTGTACAGCTTTTAAATTTCTTTCCCTAAGATTTTGCTGGCAAGGGCCTGTATGAAGTTGTGTACTCTGTTTTGCAACCAGTTATGATATGAATTTAAATGAATATGGGTGTGATTTTTTACTGCTATGGGATGAGTGAAGCTCCAAATTCAGATTCTTGGTTGCGTGCATGTATTTAGCAACATATAAATTATAATACTATTGAAAGAAAACCCAAAAACAATAATGATAATAACAAATATGCTGATCATTCTTTTTTGCAGACTGTTTTAAGGGAGAATCATTGAATAAAACCATCTAAATTATAAGCTTCTCTAACAACTAATCAATACATGTATTAGCCTCGCTGCAAAGAAAGTGAAAAATGACAAACATGGTTGGAAACGAAGCGTCTGCCCTTCACCGAAAAGCCAAATATCATTTGTTTAGAAAACAAGCACGGATGAAACTACTTAGGCTACGTTTGGTACGATGGAATTACACTCATGGAAATGGAATTGAAAATCAATTCCATGCTTTAAGGCTGTTTGGTATGCATATCAAGACCTGGAATTCATTTCCAGGTGGAACCTATTTTCAACCATTTCCATGCAAATGGCTTCCACCAGACAAACCATGGAATTATGAAAAATTCCATGGAATTCTTCATTTGCCCCTGATGCTCACCTTTAGAAGTGATGACCTCCGACTTCAATCTTCACCTTCATACCACAACGGCGACCAACGACGGTGACCTATGACGACTTCGATCTCCGACTTCCTCTTCGTGACTTCGATCGCAACTTCGATCTTCACCTTCAATCTGCAACTTCGATCTTCACCTTCAATCTACGACTTCGATCTCCTACTTCCTCTTCGCGACTTCGATCTGCCACTGTGCATTTTCCTTTTCGACCCACAACGGCGACCAACGACGGTGACCCACGACGGCGACCAACGAGGCTGAAGCTTGACAGCGACACATGATGATTTTTGCCTCCTTCGGCTTCGACGGTGATGAAGCTGTGCAGGAATTTTTTTTAAAAAAGATTTTTTTTTAATTTAGAAGGGCTTTTAGGTCTTTTCATATAAAAATCATATCTCATTTCCATGACATACCAAACATACTTTTAAGCCACATTTCCATTTCCATATCCATTTCCATTTTTATATCCATCAAAATGAATTCTGCATACCAAACGAGCCATTATGATACAAGGGAGATTTCAAGTTACTCCCTCAAACAACCCTCAAGGGTCTGAATTTTCATATAAACTACTTGGTTTTGTTGTCTCATTAGTTTTTTTCACTCATTTTCTTATCTCTTTTTTATTTGTTATTTCTTCCGTCATCCTCTCTATAAACAAATGTGGTTTAAGTAAATTGGTTTTGTAACATAGTCATTATTTTTAACTAATTTTTATTAACCTTTTTGAATTGTGTACTTTAACTTTGGAAGTTGATATTTTGAGCCGACGTAAACTGGAACTACGGAGCTTTGGCCCTTGTAATAGTGGCATTATTAATGATGATATAATGTGACTTGTGTGAGAACTATTATTGAGTAAAACATTTAATTCTCATCCAAAAGTTCATTTAACAGTGTTTTTTTACAAAATGAGATAATTTGCTTCACATATTTACAACGAATTACGTAAAAGTACTTTTTTACTGTTTTTTCAAACGGATCCTAAATGTATTTTTGATCCAAAAGTTTATTAACTTGTAGGCTTTAACGTTTGGTAACCTCTTTTTTAAAATACATTCTAGGTAAAACCACTTTTTAACGGAATAAATGACTTCTGAGTTTAACATTTATTTAGGGCTGGTTTTGATGCTAGGTTTAAAATCTAGGTTTCACAAATTCCGAGGTAAAACCTAGGTTTTGAAATGTGATTTATGTTTGGGAAGTTATAGCTTTTACAGATTTCGAGGTAAAAAAGTAAGAAAAAGTGGGTATGAAAGAGGAAAGTAAGAAAGAGAAAGAGAGAAAAAATAAGAAAGAGGAAAGTAAGAAAGAGTAGTAAAAAGAGAGTATGAAAGAGAAAACCTAAGTTTCAAACCTAGGTTTTAAAATCTAGGTTTCAAAACCTTGATGCCAAATGAACCCTTAAACATAGACACACTGTGGATAAAAAAAACATTCTCTTAACAATTTTTTAAACAGGCACAGAGACAACAACGTGGGAGGCCCATGTGTAAATAAATCCTCGCCATTTCCAGCACTGAGGAGGATGTCAAACTTGGTAATAATCATGGGTGCCAGAAGCCATTCAGATTCAACTAATTCATTATAGCCCTTAATGAAATTTTGGCGTCAAAGTCAGCTATAGATAAAAGGAAGACGTTTCGAACCGACTCTGGATGCGACAAGTTACTCTTGAAACAAAGTGATATTCGATTAAACAAAACAGAACAGCGATGTTACTACTAATTAGAAATGTCACAAATGAATGACAGGGCAGGCTCTTAAATCGCTCTTGCGGAATGTGTAAAGGCGTTTTTACTCCCAATAAAATGACAGAACGCTCATGGGTAAAGGGCCATCAGTTCGTTAACTGGGGAATCTTGAGATTACAAGACTCTAATCTGGGCAACATGGAGTCAGATTCGGCAGGGCTAGGAAGCGAGGATCAGAGGATGGGAAGACAAAAATAAGAAAAGAAGAGCTGGCGCAGAAGTGGAAGTGTGACGAGACGGGGCAGTTTGGGTTGAGTCATTCTGCAATGGAGAAGGGTAACATCTGAGTCTGACAGGATCCCAGTTCAGTCGATTCAACAGAAACTGCCTCTTTTCTGGGGTGTCTTTACTGCGTGCAAATTCAGTGGTAACAGCCAAACACTTGATGTTGAATGATGTTATTATGAGCCCTTTTAGTAATGCTCCTTTTTCCCTTCGTACAATGGCCCCTGCTGCCTTCTTCTGAACGATGCTTCACTTGTTCGTGTCTCCAATGCCCAAATTCTATAGGTGTCCAAGGCTTTCCACTCGTCCACCTCACATTTTGTTTTGTCTATCTGATGGGCTTTTGAGTTTGATCCCAAACGTGGTTCATAATAACGCTGCCTTTGAACTCTGACTTAGACTCTTATAAATAATGTCTGTTTAAAAATACGGTAGATGATCATTTTAAACAAGTAAAAATAATTATGTAAAAGAGATTATCTTATTTAATAAAAAAATATTATTGAATATGTGTTTCATTTTTTTAAACGTTGTGATAAACAAAGTTAGTGCAAACCGGAGTTGGCTCCAATTTGTACGAGCTTTATGTGAAGCCTCTGAAGAAAGTATTCTGCCTGGGCTTGTCCTCAGACCTCAGCTGATCTCGGAATCTCCTCGTGAATCAACCAAAGCACCTTTTGGCTCTCCTCAAGGTCAAAGCACAGCACTAATTTTTTTTTTATACAAAAGGAGAGCAAGAGAGCTCAAAGAAAACTAAAGAGAGTATACATCAAGGGGAATAGATTCCAAAACGTCATTCGAGCACACAGCCTGCAAGTGAAGCGGGCACGAGTAATAAATTATAAAGGAGTAGATAGCCTCCCTGGCAAGCGCATCTGCCAGACGGTTGAACTCCCTAGGCACATACTGGATGATAACAGTCCAATCTCTTTGAATAATATTCCTGATGTCAATGATCAAAAGCCCAAAGTTAGCCGCATTACCATCAATATTAAGAATGTCAACTAACAGCTTGGCGTCAAATTCATTTAAGATCCTTTTAAAACCGTAATCAAAGGCTAACTGAAGTCCTCTGTAAATAGCCCACGTCTCAGCAACATGGGGCTCGCAAAGGCCCAAAGGCTTGGTGAACCCCACAATCCATGAGCCAAGATGGTCTCTAATGACACCGCCACAACCTGCCCTCTGGGACAGCTGCGCCATAGCTCCATTCACATTAACTTTAGCCCACCCTCTATTTGGCAGCCTCCATCGATGAGCCCTGAAAACACTTAGTATCAGCATGCATATTGCCAATATCGATACATTGGACATAGAGCTTTCAAGAAGAGATGATAACGAAGAAAGGATCCGGAGGCTTAGCAAAGTTGCTATCAAAGATATCTTTATTCCTCCAAGTCCACAAACACCAACATGCAACACCCCATAATTGGTTCCAGTTTAATACTATGTGTGAAAGGGCTATGTGACACCATGATTGTTGGACTTGTTTGGATCTCAATTTCAGAATAAATTTTATATATTTTAAGGTAAAATATAAATTTTGGAAAATAGATTTTGAAAAATAATTTTTACATATTTCGAGGCAACACTTAGATTTTGGAGAATAGATTTTGTAAAATAGCTTTTACAGATTTCGAGGCAAAACTTAGGTTTTGAAAAGTGATTTACATTTGGGAAGTTATTATCTTTTACAGATTTCGATGAAGATAGGTAGGACAAATTAAAAAGAAAAAATGAAAAGTAAAAAAGAGGAAATAGAAGAAAGAAAAAGTAGGAAGGAGGAAAGAGAATAGAGGAAAAAAGTAGAAAAGATGAATGAGGAAAAAATAGAAAAGAAAAACATATGTTTCAAATTGAGGTTTTATAACAAAAATAATTTTTTAAGAATTTTTTGTATTTAGATAAAATATAAATTTTGAATGAAAATATAAGTTTTTAAATTAGGTTTAAAAAAGTGAAGGTAAAGAAGCACCGTGTGTACGATAAAAATGATTCAAACCTTACTGATTCGCATCACGGTTATTCTAGACAAGTTTACCAGTACCCTATAAACTGTAAAAAAGGGCCAAAATCCAGGGGCCAAAAGTGTTCATTGAAACACTGTGCTTAAAATTGTTTTTGGCAAAAATGATTTTTCAAATTATGAAGAAATCCTTCTTCAACATTTCTCATTTTTTACTCCCCTCCCTCCATCACATCACCTTTTATTACTTTAAGATAAAAAAAAAGAAGTCATTACTTCGCAATTTCGCATCCCTCTCTCTCCCTCTCACTATTTACGTAAAACCCTTCCTTTATGCTCATTTTTTTTAGTTTTTAATACATGAATTAATTATTTTTAAAAAAAATTAAAAAATTAAATACACCACTTCAAAGTATTTATATTTATTAATTTTAAAAATTATTTTTTATTTATAAACCAATATAATACATTGTTTAACTTTATTTATTTATATATATTATTTGATTATAAATCAGTTAATGGGTATAACAAATTATTTTTAAAAAAATAAATATAACAAATTATTTTTTAAAAAATAAATATAAATACTTTAAAGTAATATATTTAATTTTTTTAATATTCTAAGAAGATAACTAATTTTTATATTTAATTAAGCAACGTCGGTAAGATAAAGTAATAATTAATATTCAATTTATGTCATTTCTCTCCATTAAGCTGACTGCCAGCAAGATCAGAGTAATCATTAATATGCCGCTGGATTAATCGCGTTGTTAAATCCCTCACCTATATGTCTAACCCGCACATCGCGCAATCTTTGTTCCATAGGATTCATCTCTTTCCACCGAGTGACCAGGCGTTGAAGTAATTAATCTGTGCCTCTTGGGCCGAACATCTGAACATAATATATATATATATTTCAGCGTACAAAAATTAAACAACAGTCCTTCGACGAAAATACCAACCACCCTCGGTAAAACAAAATGATTAAGTTGCCATGTGAAATACAGGATATGAACAGCAAAGGGCTGCACAAACTTTTAAAGGATTCAAAGAATCAACTAATCACCCAATGAATTCCTTTTTCACTTGTCCTATGCCTACCAATGACGCTCTGCTTCTTCAAGGTTTCCACCGCCTTGTTAAGCAACGTCGGCAAATTTATAAAGTAGATACAATCGGTCGTAACTTAAATTCCCTTTTCATTTTCCAGAGTCCAAGCTTCTTCCTCAAGTCCAGCATACAAGTTTTTAACCCATGACTGGGATTTATCTTCAGCTAGTATACAGTTTAACCGATCTTTCTAACAACTCGTGCTTGTTGCCAGGAATCTCTTTGACCCTTGATCCGTTCTTGTATATTCTGAAGGCCGGGACAGAGCTCACGCCTTCTGATTTTGCCAAGTAGGGATGGTCTTCTATCTCCACCTGTGGTTTTACTAATATATTAATAAAGACAATATGAAAAAAGAGAAACAATTTAAAGTATAAGCCTTCAATAAAAAGAAGACCACCAACCTTGAGGAAATTAACAGATGGGAATCTCTTGCATGTTTGTTCCAATACCAGCAATACTTGCTTGTCGGTTGCCTTGTTGCAAAACAGAACCACGGACATGCCAGGCAAGGTCACATAATGTCTAAAGCGATCATTGCTTGAGATGAAAATCAAATTGGAACCGAATTTCAAGTCTTTAATATCTTCTCCTCGCAACATCTTGAGTTGAAGTTGGGCCTCAAACAAAGACCTTGCCACCTCCTCATCACCTGGCTTTTCTCTCATCAGCATTTCGTAGTCTTGAATAGCAGCTCCCCATCTTTCCAACTAAATCCAATTAGAAAAGAATAGTATGAGAATTACTAACGCCAAACAAGTATTTACCAGAAGTAATTACAACCAATACAGATCAGGAATCACCTTACCTTAGCATTGCAATCTGCCTTCCGTAACCTTGCCTTGCTGTAATAAGGCTGAATTGAAAGCGCTGCGTTACAATCTTCAATTGCTTTCTCGAATTGACCCAGCTTAGAACGGCATGCTGCTCTGTTGCATAATAGAACTGAGTTGAATGGATCGTGCTCTAGGCCTTCGTTGTAAACCCCACATGCTTCGATAAACTTGGAAGCCTTGAACAGTAAATTTCCACTCATTCTCGCTGATCTCACTGCTCTCGTCCTTCTTACCACTGCATTCACCTCTCTGTTGGTTGGATCAAGTTCAGCTGCTTGCTGAGCAGCTGTTACAGCATCGTCAAACCTGTTAATGTGGATTCAATTTGGATTAGTGATGCTGCTATGGGAAGACTTCAACCTTTACTTTTACAAAGAATCAGTATTTGTGTCATGAACAAATCATATAATAATTGACCAACCTGCCGGCCGCCAAGTGAACTTGAGCGCCTACTACAAACAAGAAAGCAGCAAGCGGCAAGCCAAAAATCTTAACAAACCAATCAAGTTCAAATTTGGGCATTTCTTCGTAGGTAGAAGATGCGTCTTCATGTTTCAGGAGCTTCAGTAAGGCTTCTGTTTGTAGAGCATAGACCTGGCGAATATAACCGTTTTTTTAAAATCAGTACATATTAAAAGGAAACAGATAAAAATAAATAAAATGAGACCAAGGATAATACTAACCTGAGGAGCTGAATCAGCACATAATGATATCGCAGATTGTGTTTCCTTTAGTATAACGTTCCAATCGTTCACTTTCCTAGCTTCAAGGCATTTGTTAAGGTGATTCTGAAGAGCCTGAGCTTGGAATGCGAGTACGGAATCCGCAGCTGGAGTTGAATTATTGTAGTGCATCGCCTTCTCTGCTTCTCCCAGTCTGCATTAAGATTTTCAAGTCTATAAGGAAACTGAACAGAAACCATACCCTAAATCACAGACGTCCCATGTCCATTTCTGAGTACCTGAGGTATATCGCTGCCAAACGTTGGTGAGCTCTGATATAAGAAGGTTCCAGGCGAATAGCTTCCTCGCATTCGACCAGTGCTTCTGGAAGGCGACCTAAGCCCATCAGAGCTGCACTCTTATTGCAATGATAAGTTGCCTTGTTTGAATCAAGATGAATGGCTCGGTCATAGAGACTCAAAGCTTCTTCGAATTTCCCCTGTTTGTAGGCTTCATTTCCCTCGGTCTTCAACACCTCAGGGTCTACCCGGATCTTCTGTCTCCGAAGTTGAGCGAGCTCATCGCTATTCTTCCGCATGATGTTCCCCATGCCGGCGTTATTGTGAGAACTACTCACAGAATTCAACTCTTTACTCTTGGGAATGGATTCCGCTTTCTTTGTTACACTAATTCTAGGGCTGTTATTTGCCAGCAAGTTCCCAGTGAGTTTCAAGTTAACTGTGGCTTTATTCTCGTTGTCTCGCTGGTGACCAGTGCTTATCCGAGGAAGCTCCAGAGAATTTCCGACGGGCTCTCTCGGTAACTTGTTCTCGTCATTCTTTGTATTGGTTGAATTACCAGAGGATGATGATGTTGAGCTTCTAGCAGCATCTGAAGGTCTCCAGTTTTGACTGTTCTGATGACCGGAGGTGCTCTTTCTGGGCGTGTTCTGATCCAAATCTGGTTTATGGGACTCGATGGGGATATTTTTCATGCCCTTGGATTCATGATTTGCTGGCTTTTTGGAATCCTTTTTGCTCCCCTTGCTCTGAAAATTGTCGGCAGATTTCATGGATAGTGAATGGACGGATGATTTTCTCAGCAGGTGGGTTCTGAGGAGAGATAGCCTCCCCACAAAGCTACAGCCCACGTCATTCTCCCCCCGAGTTCTAACCTTCGCCGCCATATCTTTCAGACTAAACTCTGTATGAGACGAATGATAGTGAGGTGTCACTATAAACTGAAGGATACAGGGAGGAGAAGAACAAGAGGAAGAAAGTGAAACAAGCCAAGAGGGGGCAAAGTTGAAGGTGAACAAGATCTTAGAGACTATGAAAAGGAATTTATGAAGGGAAGGCGTGGACAAGAATGCCTTTATAAAGCCGTGTATTAGGCCCTGTATATATATATATATATAAAGCTCGGAGTTTGTTAGAGGCCTTTCCAAGAAACCAAGTAACAAACTTTCGACTATTATTTTATTTTCCTGCGGATATAGACTGAAACTGAGGATTCAGAAGAAAACAGGAAGAGCAAGTAAAGGACGGGGGGAAACAGAGCACGATAATTTTTGCACAAAAAATGACACCCATGAAAATTCAAGTGAAAACCGAACTCACACAACTGTATAACAGAAAGCATGCTAAAACATCCATAACAGTTCAGATTTATTCTACGTTGGACGGATTTTAGAATCTACTTGCCTGCTTAGGTAAATAATTGTTCTTTTGCAAAGATTAAATGCATTATGGATCGGTCGACTACCCTGTCTAAATGTGTATTTGATGTCGTTAGTTCTAAAAATTTAGTGTGTGTGGAATCATTTTGGAAGCTCCTAAAGCATTCCTAAATACACCCACTGCTCGTCCCCATCCCTGTGGCTAGGTTCCTCCTTTAATTATTCTTCTTTCAGAAAGATCATTGATAATTTGATTTTAATGACCGCCATTATTATTACGCATTCATCATGATTAGAGTTTTCCTAAAAATGACAATATGTGAAAATAACGAGCTTTAAAATCAATCACTTTAGTACACGGATAAAACATTTCATAAACTATCCCCACAGAGAACAACCAGCACCCTTTTTTTTCACAAAAATATTAATTTCAGGCACTCTATTTTGGGATAAGTAAATAAACAAGTGTGAAGTGGGCCGTCTCTCCATGTATATGAGTGGTTTTTCACTTTTTTGATCTGAATTGATTAGATGATTGAGGGGTTTTCATGACGTATTAACAACTTAATTTTTTTTTTTTTTTGAATTCGATTTGAATCAGTCGCTGCCACACGTAGGTAGCTTTTGACCAGAAACAAAGCATTGAAAGAGATTATTATAAATAATGAGGAGAATCGCTCATTTGGAAATTGAGAGAGGAAAAGGCAGTAACAGAGTATTGCAATATATAATAGCCACTTTGGGCGGTGATTTCTAAATAATAATAATAATAGCTGGCAACAACTTCTCCAGTTGTAAAAGGCACAAGGTTTTATGACTATGACGGTTGTTTGGTAATTGTAATGCACAAGACTGAACAAAACTTGTCAAAAAAAGGTGAACGGAGGATAAAAAAAAAATTCTTTTTGCACGCAGGGGCTTGTTTGGCCCGAAGGCCCCACAGCAATAAGAAGCAGCCCCTGAAGTTGCACGAAGACATTATTAATAGTAATGGGTTTTTGCTACCTTCCTGCTTATTCCAATTTGGAGGTTGATGGGCACAGATTATACGTGTATGGACACGTTTGTAACTCTTGTTCCAAACAGCGTTTCGGAATTTATACCCCGAGATTTGTCCAACACCCTCCCCACATCATGTCTCCGAAAAAGGTTAAAATCCTGGGAGCAAATGTTTATCTCCTCCTTCAAGCTTTGTTTTGCCGACAGGGACAGAGGAATCCAAATGGATTTCCTCTTATCTCCGACACTGGGTCAACGTTGAACGGTATACAATTAGAATGTCCATGTCCGACAATAGGACAGATTGAGGGGGATGTAGATAATGGGGTTTATATGTAGCCTTCATGCTGCAGTTGGTGCTACCAATGACCACCAGATCTAATCGTCGGTGGCTTCGGGTGGGCCTACTCATCCATTAATTAACAATGGGATTGTATAGAATGAGAGGGAGACGAATGAATCAGATTAGAATATTATAAAACCGGAGGCTTCTGTAACCTTTCCTCTTCGTTGGTTGGTTTACAGAGAGTCAGAGACCATCCAACGGTTTCATAATGAAATCAGACTCTTTGGACTTAATTGGTATATATTTCGTTATTCTGAGAGGTGCCCTCTCCTTGCCCCCATCCCTTTCCCCAACCTAACCCCAGTAACGCCCTTGTCTGCATTCGTCCACATTCATTGCTGTTTCCCCCCTTCAACGGATCTCATCCACATCAATTCATTCTAGCGCGTGTATATATATAGAAGTGCTTTATTCTTATTCACTCATTCTCCTTTGTATCATCACGTCTGTGGAATTAAAAATTGCTCGTGCCAAACATTGACTTCACTAATTAATCATATAATGCCCTCCTTGAACGTCACCAATAGTGTTGATTGATGCCTTTCTCCTTTCTACATGTACACGAAACAGTAAGCTATATATATATACACATATATTGGGGTTTGGTGTGACCTTCAAGTTTCTAAAAAGAAACGAATGTGAATCACGATGTTATAGTGTCATATTCGACGCATCCATATTTTACGTTCTGACAAATGGCCTGGTTTTAATATGATTGATTGGGAGAATGAGGTAGCTTGACATGAAATGAAAGCCTCCATTCAAATCTGATTAAAATATCATTATAGCAAGATTTTCTGAATGTATTCTGATGTCATTCGCAGATGTAAGGGGAATGAGAAGGCTAACTTGAGCTGAATGATTAATCAATAAGATATTGGAGAGGGGCGTTCTTGTGGTGAAGGAATAATGATCACGAGACATAAAGTAAATTGGATAATAGACAAGTTTGAGAATTGAGAAGTTGTGCCCGTTTGGCAACGTTATAGAGAAATAATTTTATGCAAGTTGAAGTAAATATGTAGAAGGGATTATCTCGTTTTGCGGAAAAACACGGTTGAACGTGCTTTTGGGAAGTAAACGAGTCCGTTTGAAAAAGTAGTAGAGAAGTACTTTTACGCAAGTCGAGGCAAATATGTAGATGAGATTATCTCGTTTTACAGAAAAACATTGTTCAACGTATTTTTAGGTGAGAGTTAAGTGTTTCTAAACAATCACACTAAACTTTTTCAAACAAGCACACGGTGGGAGAGGCTGTAATATAGGCTTAGGGTGAGGGGTGAGACAGGGAGGATGAAGTGACTTTTGAGGATGAGAAGGAAGAGAGGAGTAATCTTGGGATGTACGTTGGAATCCCCAAAAGAAGCGGGAGAGGCCGTTAACATGCTGAAACAGACTTGAGATCCAAGGCTGAGATGAGATCGAGGCTTGGGATCAAAGCCTCCATGTTGACGTGAAGCGAAGAAAGAGGTGAGCACTTGATCTCTCTCACTCTCATGGCTTTCAGAGAGCTTGCTGTTTAAGAATGATGACTTGGCGCTTTCCTCGTTACTACCTTGTAATTAACACCTAAGAACAACAACAATGTACGGGTTTGTGAAACCAGTAATTTTACGTAAATCAATACATGTGAAAGTAATTTTATTTTGATTTATATACAATGTAATTTGGGAATGATTCCCAAACAAGCATGTTAATGGATATCATAGCCCCTGCGACACCCAAACAAGCTCACACAGATCAATTTTCCAGCTATTCGCTTCATTCATGGCATTCATCCAGCTTGTTCTTGAACGTCTCATGCTCATCAACGACCCAAATTCCTGATAGATTGCGTTTTCTCATCCACATCCATGATCTTCTTTTTGCCCAAAGGTGGGGAAAGGTCAGCCAGCTCACAAAAACTTCATATCCAAATCAAATGATTGATCTCCAAGCGACTCCCTTTGATTAATAAAGAGAGAATATCAACAGAGAATATAAAGGAAACGCGCTGAGCTAAATATTTACGGCAAATTCTGCAGCTCTCTGTTGAGTCGCTTATGAGTCCCAAACTGAATTTCAGGATGCCTGTCACATTAGTATTTACTTTTTCGTTGCCACTTTTTTTACTTAAGAATTAGAGTCATGGTTGGACAGTTGATAATTAATTAGGTTGCAAGTCTATTTTAGACATCTTGTAGATTAAGAACTCCAGGTATGAGCATATATATATATATATCCAGCATTAGCTGTTATAAATAACGCTGATCATATGCTGGGCTTTGGGCCTGTGATGATTTGTTATGCATGCATTTTTTTTTTTGATACAAAGAGAGAGCACAAAGGCTCAAGACAAGAAAAAACTACACAGAGAGGGCAAAAAAATCCCAGCCTATCAGTAGCACACAACTCCCGCAGGTGAAGCGGGCACACGTGGTAAGTGGAGGAAAAAGCGATAGCCTCCTTAGCCAGGGCAACAGCCAACCGGTTCAGCTCTCTAGGCACAAATTGAACAATAACATTCCAGTCCCTAGCCATGAGATCTTTGATATCTGCAAATAATAAACCAGTATTAGAAGAATCACATTGAGAATTAAGCATGTCAACCAGTAATTTAGCGTCAGACTC
>JANTPZ010017045.1:0-15617 GCA_025593235.1 Vachellia pachyceras | reverse complement strand
GTGATTTTATGATCTTATGCTAATGGTATCCGTTTGTTATCTAAAATATATTTGATCTCCGTGGCTGTGGGCTGCAGTTTTGTTTCTTGTTCTTTATGTCATATATATTAGTTATTACATGTCATGTTGGCACATGTTTTTGACTAATTAATTTTAAAGTGCGCTATTTTTGGTTGGTGTGATGGTCTCAATAGAAAGGAATATCATTTCTGTATTTATAGTTCTACAACTTCACTCTGGTTTCTTAGCTCAGATAATGTTCCTGTGTGCATTTGAATATTTTCCATTTAAAGAAACGCAATTTGGATAAGATTATTATTACATTAAATACATTCTGGAAACAATTTCTTATTTTTGAGATCAATTGCTGGATAGTCAATCAGGAATAAGATGTACATTAGCTTCGTTTGGATAGCCCGTTGGGAAAACGGATACAGATTCCGAAGCAATTTATGTGAGAGGAAAAGTGTCTCGGTAAGCGCACCCGTTGTGCCAACGGGCAAAACAAACAAAGCTATTGTAAATAACAACACAACATTACAGAAATGTGCTATGTAAGGACCCACACGATGACCAGCTTGCCTACAACATCATTTTAAAAGCAGTATATACATGCATGTGTGTTTGTATTTTGCTCTTGGATTTCCTCATATTTATGAACCTCTTTCCCCCCTAATTTCTAGCTTGAGTTTATTGGTGCGCACCAGTGAGATCAAAGATGACAAAATATCCTTT
The DNA here is from genome assembly GCA_025593235.1 of Vachellia pachyceras. NCBI lineage: Eukaryota > Viridiplantae > Streptophyta > Magnoliopsida > Fabales > Fabaceae > Vachellia > Vachellia pachyceras. The sequence goes on along the minus strand of JANTPZ010017045.1, from coordinate 14,882 downwards.
TCTGACAGGAACTGATAATCCAATTCCACATTTGTATGATATCAATACCTTTAAGTGTTTTTTACCTGCAAATATCCCAGATATTGGCATCAAAGGAGCCATAAATCAGGCATGTTTAACACTTTTCCTTGTCCGTAAACTTCCAAACATATCTCGGTTTTTCCCCTGAATATCATATAAGTTCATTCTATTAGGATGTCAGTCTGTTTGTATGTCTTGATCATGCAGAAAAGATATTCTTGTACAGGAGCCATGTACGTGACAGCATCTAAAGATGGTGTCATTCGACTGTGGGATGGCATCACTGCCAATTGTGTGCGCTCCATAATTGGAGCACATGGAACAACAGAAGTAACCAGTGCAAGAGAAAGTTATGGAGCAGATGGAACAACAGAAAGTTATGCTCCATAATTGTGTCGTTCTACTATAAAGCTTTGGGAAGTTAGCTCTGGGAGATTAGTTAAACAATATCTTGGAGCCACACATACTCAGTTACGATGCCAGGTATGGAGCAGCTATGCGCTTCTGCCTTCTTTTGAAATCAGCCCCATTTAATTTATAATTACATTATCTTCGAATCTTTCACTGCACTGGGGAACACAGTTTTTTGCATAATTCTTTTGTTTCCTTTTGGTTTAGTGGGGTCTTCAATTTTAAGAATTGCCCCTGTAGTTTGTTTTTGACACAATGAATGGATTAGTATCTTTCACTGTTAATGGATATTCAAGGCTTTTGTGAAAACTTGAAACAGATGCTCATCCGGAGGCTGAAAGTACTGTTTTGTACGCTTCTTTGCAGGCCATTTTTAATGAGGCCGAAGAATTTGTTCTCTCAATAGATGAATTAAGCAACGAGGTATGCTGTGTTGTGTCTTTGGCTGTAGCTATTTCTTTCAGCTTTAGCATGAGTTTAGTTGGAGCATTCTTTTTGTGGTGTGGTTTGCAGATTGTTATATGGGATGCGATGACAACAGAACAAGTCGCAAAGTAGCCTTCTAATCACGCTGGTGCGCCTCGCTGGCTTGAACATTCACCAGTTGAACGTGCTTTTGTTTCTTGTGGAACCGATAGGTCAATTCGGTACTGGAAGGAAATTGTATGATAATCATGCGGCTTGGTTGAAGTTTTGCACACAGAATGCACCAGAACCAACCGCAAGAAACATTCCATGTATAATAAAGGAATTTCTCCTCATCGCTTTACGTGCTGGATCAGTTAATTCATCTCTTATTTTCCCTTTATCTCCTTTAGACCTTGACAATTTTTTAGTCTGCCTTCCATCTCTAGCATGGTACACTCCCAAATATTAATATACCAAGTCTTATTAGTCTCATTTGCTAAAGAATACTAGGCTTAGAATTACGTGCTTGCTCCTGAGGAATTTTGATAGGAATTGATAACTCCAAAAGTAGAATCATTCTGAAAGAGCAGAGATATTTACAATATAGTGCGTGCAAAATGAGATAAAATGAATACAGGCTAATTTGTGTGCGACATTCCCCAAATGCTGAATTTTATTGATCGCATGTGAAAGTGATTCTTGCATCCCCAGTGAGATGGAAGCTTGTATTTTATTGATTGGAGAACTTGGGAGAAAATTGACTTAACTGTTTCAGTAGTACTCAGACAACCCGGAATAGCAAAGAGATGGCAATGCTTACAAAGCCATTGCCTAAAAAATCACCTAAGCTCCATCCGTATTTCCTTAGTATTAATGAAGTTTTTTTTAAACAGAATTTTTAGGAAAAGGGTTGGGCTCACCCACGATTTAAGGACAGGGCATCTAGCTCATGATCCACTAGGGCTATCCCTACGGGTACTGGAGCATGTCAAGAAAGCCTTTTAATTCTGATCACACAAGTAGGTCAACCCAGCTTCACTAAACTGTAGTGATGCCTTCCCAAATGCCGCGACTGGAGTCATAACAAAGTGACACTCCCCAGTATTAATGAAGTTATGCATCATAAATGAACCAAGATCCATGCTTGAGCATTAGTGAAGCCGATAGAGCTGTTTGAGGGAAGCCCTCTGACTGAATAAGAGAAACAGCTATTGTTACACAGCCCAGAAAAATATGGGGGCATGTGATTTTCCTTTTGTCTGGCCCTGTCCTTCCCCCTCCTCCACTGGTCAATAGGTTCTAAAGTCGTGTATCCTCATTCCTCGTGTATAACCCAAATAACAAAAACCACGGAAGTCTACATCTTCCCTGTGTATTATTGAACAAACAAAACAGTTTTACAACCAATAAGGTAACTAGGATGAGAATCATAGAAATAGCAGAGGCACGGGCACACCCTGGATCAAGGCACGTCTGTGTCAGGCACTTTGAGAAGATCATAAGAATTTTTCTTCTACCAAGTTACAACCAGCAATGATTCCAAGAAATTGAGACCAAACAAGTTTATTTCGGAAGATGCGGGGATTATAACTTAGTTTGAAACGAAGTAAACAATGATTATAGTTTGACAAAAAGTAAACAATGATTATAACTCTCTTCCATCCTCAAATTCCAAAAAGTTTGTGATTACCTTACAAAACAATGTCAGTAAACCGTTACAACGACATCAATATGCTCGACCCATCATTCGTTTTGGTTTCTTCACGAAACTTAGTCGAATCTGTTTTAGACGTCTTCTCTTCCTTGCCATTTTCTCAGGCAGAGTCTCTCGCTTTTTTCTCTCACTCTTAACAGCCTTCGGCTTCTTCATATATCTCGCCTCTATCTTGTATGCTTTTGGGGTCACAAGCACCCCCCTTCTTTGTGCTTCATTGAAGAGTGCATTAGCTTTGTCAACACGATTGTGGGCAACTAATTTCCCCATCATCAAATCATAAGTTTTAATCCCAGGTTCAAATCCATCTGCTTTCATCTTCCCAAAAACGCTCAAAGCATGATCAATTCTCTCAATACCACACAAAATCTTCAGGAACTGATAGTAAGCCTTCTTATCAAGAGCTTCACCAAACCCAGCAGATTTCATCCTGTCAATCATTTCATCCCCCTCTTCTAATCTTGCAGCCTGAAACAAACTCTTGGTTAGAATAAGAAACGTGGTCTCATCTGGATGGCAACCCCACTCTCCTATTCTGTAAAACAATTTCATTGCGTCTTCAGTTCTCCTAATCTTACACAAATTAGATATCAATACATTGAAAGTTTCCACATTTCTTGGAACCCCGTTATAATCCATATCCACAAGTACCTTCTCAGCCTCGGAATCAAGACGAAATGGATCCTTTTTTCTACAGAGCTTGCACACACAATCAAGAATGGCGTTATAAGCAGATGTCCCGAGTTCAAACCCTCCACGATACATTTCCCCAGCCAGTCTTCGAGCTTCGTCCAGTTTCTCATCAACACACCAACCCTTGATTATCAGATCACAGATGCGTTCATCAGGAAAGAATTCGTTTGCCAGATTCTTCACCATTTTCTCGGCACAACTCGCATACCCGTTTTCACAAAGCTTTTCCACGATTAACCTTAATGAATCGTGATTACGCTGCAACCCGTAATCCGCCTCCATTCTGTCGAAGAACGAAACAGCCTGGGTGGGACGACCCGCACGCACGAGCCGATCAATCGCAGCCTCGAGGGATTTAGGCCCGGCAATAGCACGCCCACTGACGAGAACCTCATGGGTTGCCTTAAAGTCCTTGCGACGGCCTAAGTAACCAACGAAGTAAGACAGAGTCTCGTCATTGTGGGTGAAGTTAGGGTTTGAAATCAGCCATTGGTTAAACCCTAACACTGTACGGCCGGCTTCAGGGGAGATATTGAGGGTTTGAAGAACAAGTTCCGCAGTCGGCGTGATATGAGAGAAGCCAAGCTGAAGGCGTTGCGTTACAGAGAGAGGGTCGGAGTCTGCGTCCTTGAGAAGCTCATTGGAGAGGGACTGGGCAATAGGATCTACGTCTTCCGGGAGGCCCTGAATTGACGACTTGGACGGCTCTGATGAAAAAGATCTGGAGATAAAGAGTGAAGGTGCAGTGAAAATAGTGGAGGATTGGGAATGGCCAATGAGGGAGAAGGGATTGGAAGTGGGTTGAGGTGGAAGTGGAAGACGAGTTTGAAGCAGATAAAATTGAGTGCAGGATGAAGATTGAGAGCAGAAGGATCGAAGTAAGATCCTCCGAAGCTGCAGAGAACGAAATGGCGGCATGGTCAGTGAAGGAGGATCCCGAGCGAAAGGAGGGAGGGAGGGAGAAACCTACAAGCATAATCGTGGCAGTGGCAAAAAATGGGTATATGGAATGGGCCCAATGGGTTAGGCACTGTCTCACTCCATTGTCATATCCGTGATAAGATATGATTGGACTTTGGGCCTAGACTGGACTTTGTCATCTAGATTTTGACTCACTGTTGAGAATTTCCACCGAGGGGTTTGATTCATGTAAATGACTAATCCTTCGCAACTTGCGCATAAGATTCAAATTAAAGTTTATATTTAATTTTTAATAGTGTCTCAAATAGAATTAACCCTAGTAGAAAAATAGTTTTGACTATTTCAACACGAGAACTAGAGTTCAAGTAAAAAAAAAAATCTTTTGAAAGGGTTGCCCTAGTTAAATTTGACAATTTGACTCAGTCAGATAAATAAAATTGAGTGGCGAAATTAGGTAATCTCAATACAAAGCAAAGGGCGTGAGACTCATGATCAGGCTTCACTGGTTGAGTTGTGACCAACATGCTTCACGTGCCCCTTTTCTTCAAAGTTTGACAGCGTGTCTGGAGGACTTAGGCGGTTCGATTCTTTTTTTTTTTTGGCCCTTAATAACATGCAAGTTGGATTGGTTTTGGTATAAGGAGGGATACGAAAAGGTGTCAGAGAAGAGTGTGGGAGACCATTTGTAGGCTGAAGCTATCTTTTTTTTTTTTTTTTGTATAAACCATCCGGTATCCTAGAGTATCCTGGGTTCATTGCCCGCCCCAGACTAATCCGGACCCCCCGCAAGGAGACCTTACGATGGTAGCGAGGTACCGATGGGACAACCTCTTTGAGGTTGCGTTAATTATTGTGGCTGTTACTCCCTAGGGTTCAAACCCTCACCTTGAGTAATGCCGGTAGTAGCCTTTGCCAACTCTACTAAGCTCCCATTGATAGGCTGAAGCTATCTTGTGTTATGGATAACAAAGCTCCATTGAGGCCCAGCTTCCTTTATGCAATAAAAGCCCAGAATTTGTGGGCTGAAGCTATCTTGTGTAATGGATGATAAAGCTCCATTGAGGCCCAGCTTCCTTTATGCAATAAAAGCCCAGCATTTGTGGGCTGAAGTTGTCTCCTGTTGTTGAGTTGAGCTACCTGACTGATTGTTGGAATATATGTTTGTGCTTATCTGCTTCTTAAAGGCAACAAATTCCTAGAGAAAAGAGTGCCATGGTTTTTGCAATAACTAGAATTTTGGTGTAAAATGGTTCCAGATTGAAAAATAAACTTGATATAAAATTTGAAAGCATCTCAAAGGACAGAGATATGTAACAAGTGTCATATAAGGGGGGGGGAAAATTAGAACTTTGGAGTGATGGTGAAGCAACCTTGTTTGTTAGCATAATTTACTGCAACAGAGTCTAACTGGAGCTGGACATTAAAATAGCATGTCGTCCACCTTGATCAACATTTAAAGTTGGTTAGGTCTATTTCTTAGCATCCTATAAAGAATCGTATTTTTATACGTAAAAATTTAAACTTTTTCCTATGCAACTCAAAATATTTTTCGTATGTTTTTGGAAGATAACGGGTTGGGCTGAACTTAGCAAACAGACAAGCTACATTAACTCAATAATTTGACTTGTTATCGCTCGCTCGAATGAAGTGACCTTAATAATTATATGGATCATCCTTAAACTTCTGGGAAGCATGCAAGCTAAGCTAATCAAATCCCATGGTCTGCAGCCACGTGCCTTGCATCGCCCATTATCTCGTAAGAAGGGAACTTTACCTTTTGAACTTGCAAAGCCATTCCTACATACACGTATAACCAATGTGGACTACTATAATATATACGCAGCTTAATTAATGCAAGTACTAATCAAGACCAATTTGGCGCCATTACTGTGTTAATTAAAGAATAATTGCAGTCCTTGGTGGTTGTACTGCCAGTATTAATAATTAAGACCAACCAGGTGACATGGGGCATTGCCATTGTGAGTTTGAGAATAAAACACATCATTCTCCACTTATAAATGATGCACACTTATTTATATCATACTCTCAAGATTCCAAACGCAGGAGTTTGGTGCAGATATTAAGAAAATTAAATTAGATGCTTTATTTATTCTTTAAATAATGTTTTAGTTTTACTAATAAGTTATTGGTTGAGATAGTAAACGGTAGAGGAAAAACATTATTCAAATCTTGAGAAATGCATTTTATTAGAATAGGTGAAAACTTTTTAAGTTTTAAGCATTGAATATGATTAGTCTCAAGCCAAAAATAATTTTTTTTAGTTAGCAAGCCATTGCTTGATGGCAGTGATAGAGCCCTCATAAGTGCCACCATTGGGCACCTTTCATGCTACTCACCATAAGGGTGTTGGCAAATCCGGAATGATTTGATGATACCTTGTTTAAACATAAAAAATGAGTATTACCTTTTTTAAATATAATGTTCATTTAATAATTTGCATTGGAAACTACTTCATTAACGCAATTTCCCTTAAATTTTAATCTGCATTCATTTGGTTATAAATACAGTTGTCAATTGAAAGGTCTGTTCTGATACATGTAGAACATTAATATATTTTACCTTTGAAATTTAAAATTTTTCTTTAAGCTATCCTTGTTAATTGCATATACTATAAAAAGAGGGTTTTAATCAATGACACTGATAATTAAATGGAATACTTTGAGAAAATCAATACATGTATTTATTGTTACAATTAACTAACTTAAATAATTTTTTAATAATTTGTAAATTGGTTATCTTGTTTTCACATTGAAGACCAAAATTGTATCATCAATGGATAGAAATAGCTCCCAATAATTGTAAAGTTAACAGATAAAGTGGATTAAATATAAATTTCAGAAGAAAACAGACCCATAAACTAACATCTGCCTTAAGTTTATTACCTGAGGAGAAATTCAGCAAATCAGATTATCAATATCTATACCCCACACAGACACACCAGCTATAATTTGCACTTCAAGGATCTATCATTTAGCTCATTATCATTAATTATTAGTTATACCATATAGACAGATAGCTAGGCTCTGATCTTAGGCTTCCACTCTTCACACACACACACACACACGAATCGATCATCATCATGAGATCATCATCTTCTTCCTCCACATTCATTATTTGGCACACAAGTATATGAAACCTTGACGCCGCCAAAAACAAAAGACTTGGGCACTTAGAGCTATAGAACTTTAATCAGTGATTGGCTTTTGCTCGCACAGATATATATCCACACAACTGTCCCAGATCATGCAATTCTCGACTCAGATTAATTAATTAATAATCAATAATTAGCGTATGTATATGTCAGAACATGATTGTATTATTACTGTGTAAAGCACTGTCATAATTATATATGTGTGTGGTCCATGAGTTTAGGAGATTGGAGCCTAATAATAACAATAACAATAACAATAACAATAATTATTGTTATTTTAGCAAGTAATATATGCTCATTTTGCTCTCCAATGTTGGAGAAGCATCCAACAGACATGTATGATGGTGACATGCATATTATTAATATAATTCCCCACATTCATGCTTTTAGGCGCATGCAAATGCAAAGGGGCTCTCCAGAATTAGGTTCTTTAATCATCTTTCATTATCTCACGGTACCATATCATTAATCTCTTAAGCATATTCAAATACGGTGCATTTAATGGTGTAGCATGATGATTCGTTCATATGCTTACCCCTAGGGCTCTCGAAAACCCTATATTATTCATAGTTGAGCAGGCGGCGCCATTTTTTAATCCATTCTTTTGCTCAATCTAATCTAATTAATCTGTTTTTCCTTTATATAAACTATCTTCAAATTATCAGAATCACACTTGCTTACAAATGGGATTTCAGAGATTTGATAATGATCTAGATTCTTCTATCTTCTTTAAAGGAGATGTGTGCGTGGTTTCTAGTTTTAGGTATACAGTCTGCTGCAAATATATCCTTAGATTGGAGATGGATTATCTTTTAAATACTAGCTGCTAGCTTGCTAGGGTTTCTTTAATTCGTTCTGATTAAATTTACAGTTTATACCAAGATCTAATACTACGTATAAAAGAGGGCCTAGCTATGTTTTTCATTGAATTAGCACCTTTTGGAACATTACTTACTGTTGTGAATGAAAAAAAATAATCCAGTGTATCATGCAAATGCGGGATAATATTTTCAAACTAGCATGTTTGAATGAATATCCAATTGGATATTTGAAATAATATAGTATGCTTTTGTTTTCTAACATTCAAACTAAAACTAAATGTTAATGGTACCTAGATTTAATTTTTTTCATGACAATATAATAGGATTTTAAAAAATTAGTGAAGCCAGTGAATTAAAATATGATTGAACAGTTTAGTGACCCTGTGGCAGTGTTGGAAGTGGAAAGAAGAAAAGAAAACCAGAACAATATACTCTAGACTCATGTTTTATTACCTTATATTAAAATTTTGTTTATTGGATAATATATATGTGATACTTCAAATCTAAGGTCCCTTATTCACATATTGTTCAAGCTAGATGTGTATTTTGTGTACTGCACATTTATGAATAGCAAGATTCGTTAAAGTCTATATTGTCCAAAGTTGAAATTATGGATGTAAGTCCAGTGGTTGGACCAAATTAAATCAGAATAAGTAGCTTCTGTAGTTTTTCATCTTCATCTCTTTTTGTCTTTTGTTCATCCCTATTAAAAACACTGAAGAAGTCGATTATTCGTGGTGAATGGAACATTAGTTGATATCTTGTATGATCTTGCAGCATTTCTAAAGGCCACGTTCTGTGCGAAGCCAGTCCTTCAGAATGTTATTAGATTCCGCAAACAAAAATCCTTGGCATGTTGGTTAATTAGTTTAATGAGATAATGATACTATTGATTATTATGTGCGGATACCCATCGATGAAATTAAGCATTAATTTCTTCTCTATTATTGTTTATAAAGGAAAAATCATTATTCTTTGCTGGAAGAATTGAGTGAATATGTGATAACATTTTTTTATTAGAGAGGCCAATTGTTTTGTGGAAGCTTCCTTTTACTAGCAATCAATTCCATAGGTTACATCATAGAAATCATTTCTACCAATTTTGAATTCCATTTCCATTTCCAATTCAACCTTCCAATTTTATCATACCAAACATAGGAAATAAATTTCATTTCCAATTCCACCTCTTAATTATACCATACCAAACATACCGTTAGTGAATACCCTTTAATTAAAAAAATAGAGAGAAGATGTTTTGCGAACTATAAGTGTTGTCATTGATGGCTAAAAAGAAAAAAAAATACTAATAAATATGAGAGAGTAGTGAGGAAGATATGGGTGAATACAATATTTGATCATTTAAGTTTACTTTTATTTTAGGTTTTTTGTCCTCATGTTTAAAATTAAATCAGTGGTTTTGATCTTTCAAGAGATAAAGTAGTACATATTTTTATTAGATTAAAGGGATTAATGTTTTAAGTGAAACTTGAGGGACAACAACTATTAGTTCTAAACTTGAGGGATCAAAACCAAAATAAGAGTAAATTTGAAGATTAAAGATTGTATTATCTTGGAAGATATTTTGGGGGTCACGTCAAGCTGAACAGACAGTGGATGTACAAACACAATATATGCACATTTCATGTCACATTTGGATGGTTGAAGCTGATGGATTTCATGAACTAGAATAGGTTCTGAATTTCATAGAGTTACTTGCTCTATGCATATATTTTTTTGCCGAATAAGTATGATTATGACTGTTAGAAACATAATTAGAGACGGGTAAAGTTAAAAAGTAGAGAAAATAGACGATAAAAAGAACAAAACAGCAAATATTTGACATCATCCTGAGTCTATTTCAACTCCTTCCAAATCATCTTCTAGATTCCTTAACAACTAAGGTTGCGGTCTAATCATCAATCTCTAGGCAGAGCCCTATAATAAAGCTCTAATTACCTAGTCAGCTACTAATTTTGCTTCACTCGAAACATACTTAAAGGATTAGTTCCTTCCAAAGTTCCTTATGGTAAGAATGTTTTCCAAAATGGCATCACACCTCAATTTTGGCGATTCACATGCATCTGTAATACACTTGATAAGGATCTGACTATTGGACTTCCATTGCTATACATTCATCCATAACTGCAGATTCAACTAGAGTAATTTTGACTTGACGATCTAGCATTCCTCCGTTTGAATCACGAATCACAAAGGCTGTGGCAGTTCTTCTATTCTCTAAAAAGGCACAATCTGTGTTAATTTTTCAGATAATTTTCTTCTGGCTTTTTCCATTTTTTACACTTATCAGTTGTTGACAATGTTTGGGTGCTGGTTGGGGGGTCTCTTGTCTCCATCCTCTTGCTTCCCAAAATTTCTGTAACATTACCTCTGCCTGAGAAAATACAAAGACATGATTAGGATTACTCTTTACATATATACACGTAAGGGAAATGTGAATGAACTATACACTATACATGTGACTCAGATATCAGGTCCGTTGAGATAAACGGTGAAAAAGGTAACTTTTTCCATAATTTTTTTTGCAAAATGACTTTTGGATAGAAGTTATGTAATGTCATGTGGTTTATGCTTAGATAAATACGGTAGAAGTGACTTTTTTGTCGAAAAGGAAAACTTATATGAATGAAAATTAAGAAAGTAACTTTTGATGGAAAATAACTTAAAATGACGTGAATATCAATAAATAATACATATATATTGTGATAAAATTAAGAAAAAAATAAAAATTGAATAAAGAAAAATATATGCAAGTTAAATACAATTGAAAAGCAAAATTGTTCAACTAACAATTAATATTACATAACTATAATAGCTTTAATCTACTCATGGATATGCCATAAAAAAACCGCTCTTGGGCACTATTTTAAGAGGGAGTATATTTTAGACCTCAATATTTCAATTTCAGGAGATGAACATGCGTTCTATTGGATTTAATATAAATGGAAGAAGATGGGGTAGAAAAAAGTGGCGTTACAAAAATGAAGATAAAAAGCATTCGCTTGAAATAATCATTTCCATGTAAAATAGATGAGAAGCCAAGAGGCTGTATATTGTTATTATTTATATGCCACCCCTTGGCTATCTAAATCCGTAGGAATTTATTAAGATGAAAAATAAAAAGAAAATCGTTTGATTGGATTGACCTTTATGGACAGTATGGCCAATGACCAACTCTGACAAACTCAAACTTTGTTTGGAACAACATTTTCAAAAGTCAATTGCACGTTTAACAATATTTTTCCATAAAAATGAGATAATCTCCTCCACATATTTATCTCAACTTACGTAAAAGTACTTCTCTACTGCGTTCTCAAAACCGAGACGCTCACTGCTTCAAATTTGAGCTTCTGTCGTGTAGGAGCTTGTATGAGAAATTACATTTCCGCTTGACGCTTATCTAAACACGAATGCTAAGGCCTGTAGTGCTTTTGGGTCAGAGAATGCATTATATAGTCTCTCACCGCCCATCCAAACGTATTTGTCCCATTTAGCTTCTGTGTGTGTTAACTGTTAGTATACAAGTTACATAACTAGAGAAGAGATAAGAAGACGATATATATATATATATATATATTAAAACATGTTCCATGCATGGACAAAACAACTAAACTGAAAGTGAATCAGCCCGCTTTGCCCGCAAGAAAGTGAAGGGTTTGGTGTTTATATATTCTTTGGGAATATATGTAACGGACAGACGGAGGATTCGCATACATATATAGATGGCCGGGGTAACTATTAAAGTGGTTCATGTGTGTCACATGGAAGAAGTGGATATTGGAAGGGCCAGGGTTAAAGAGATAGTTTAACTAACATCACCTCGTTCATACAAGAGCTGTTGACTTCTGTTAAGGAGATTAAATATGCTAAATGCACCATTTAAAAAGTATTTATATTTATCATTCTCGTTCAAATTAATTTGTCTAACTTATAAACTAATATATAATATAATAATATGCATAAATAAATACTTTTAAGTGGCTTATTTAGCTTCATTGATCTCCCAAATAAAAGGTCTACTGATTTTTATATTAAGGAGTAGAGGAAGTGGTATTTATAAACTTGTGTGTAATGTGTATGGGTGGGATTTGAAAACAGGATTTACAAGGCTGTATGTACGGTGGAGCGTGAATCTGGCAGTTGCCTTCACTTGTTAGTGATGATGGATGGCTCAGTTCATGGTGTGACTTTGAGAACCGAACCTGGAAAAGAATGCATTGATGTAAAGGAGAGAGGCGAGAGAGGATCCGTTATAAAAAGAAACAGAGAAGAAAGCTAAAGCCGCATATCAAAAAGCAAGTTGCTTTTGATACATATGGATCCACCATCGTATAAATTAAATAATTAATTAACAACAAGAATAATAATAATAGTGGTAGTGAAGAGAGAGAGAGAGAGAGAGAGAGACTTGTGTGAATATCAAGTCTTGAACAAGTTCAGGTCCGTACAGGTATATTTGATAAAGATGTTCAATTAAGTGTCACAGTATTTAAATATAACCAATCAAATAATCATTAAAAAATGGAAGGGGGGAGAAAGAGGATGTAGGGTGTTAATTTAATAGCTTGGATATTATATTCAATTGGCTATTTGCATATCTGAGTATTGTTTATGGTTGGAAAAAGGCACGAAGCTTTCCACGGGCATTGTTTGCTTTAAACAAAAGAAAGAAAGAAAGAATTTGTTGGATGTATGTGATCCATGGGATGATGAGGGGATTAAGTTTGGCAAAAGCTGTGAAAGGTGCCGGCGCTTGTGCACTGGGGGAGTTCATTGATTTTTTTCTAACAAGATTAAAAAGTTAAATAAATTATTTAATTGTAATATATATTTTAAAATATTTATGTGTATTATTATATTGTATATCAATTTACTTATCTGAAGGCAAATTAATTAGAAGAAAAATTATGGCTATATAAGTTAATTAACTTTAAGCAAATTTTATATTAAAAAGACGAAGCAGCATATAATTGGTTGGGGAGATGGAAGGAGGTTCTTATTCCTCAATCATTTAAAGTTTTGTGCGATGACATATCATCAAATACTGCACACACAAAACATCTCAATTCTTCTCATCAGATTCACTCACCCATCACCCCATGGGGTTGGTTCAGTAGTATCGGGCTGATCCAAACTTAACCAAGATTAGGGGTTCGAATCCTACCTTAGGCATGCTGCTCCTTAATAACCAGCGCCAGCTATCCCTTCCATAGAGTCGCTGGACAATCAACGATTGGAATCAGTCACTGCTGTTGACGGTTGATACCCATGGTTAATCATCCAAAAAAAAAAAAGAATCAATCACCCATCACTCCTCCTTAATCAATCTTACCTCAAACGAATCAATATGTTATGTAATGTGTTTTGTGTGTGTGTGTGTCTATATATGTATAGTACTGTAACTTATCTACCGCCTTATTATTCCCTTTCATCAAAAACCCATTCCCCCCCTCCCCAAATCTCTATATAGTATGCATATGTGTGTGTGTGTGTATGATGATGGTGCAAGTGTAAGGAAGATGAACACATGCATGTGGCCGGGTATGACACAATTAGTTGATTGTTTAATTTTATTGCACACAGTATGTATCATGCGCATGCATATACGCTCACCACTCGTTCTTTTTCTTGGCCATCAAGTACACTCCATTAGATTTAAACAAGATGACAGAATCATCTTTCTCGTTAGTTTTATTCACTCTTTCACATTCATTTATTTCACCAGTACGGAAGATATAGGCTCATCCCATCATTAAGATAATAATGCATATAGAGGAACTTTTCATAAATAATAATTTTATCAAGAGGGAACTATATATGTATATATGTAACCAGCTGACGCATTTTCCCTAACATAAACGTATGTGTGAGATTAGGCTTTTGTAATTTGCAATTGTGTGCCTTTCGTTGATCGTGATTAATTATAGCTGCTAATTAATCAAGTGATTTATATAATTACACGCACGCGAATCATTTATTTTCAGATCTAATTAACCGGATCGGCCTTTGATTTCACTGATGAATCATATTGCTGATAACAATACGCAGTATGTACATGGTTTCATATGGTATGAAATCTAAATTAAGTCTATTGGAAGAGTTAAGAAATTGATCAAACTATTAATATTAACGTTCCTTGCATAAACATATATAACACGGAGAACCTTCTGAAGAAATTCAAGCTTACATAAGACAACCTTATTCTTTTCTTAATAATTGACCAGATAAGACAATAGCTTTGGGGAAAGCAAACACCGAAAAATAAAACACAGCTTGACGGTTAATTGATTGATATATATATATAACAACATGAAGCTAAAGCAGCAGCTTGAACAGAATGAACGCCAATTTTGCAGAAGACGTTAATGCCTCCGTCGGCAACCACTTTCATGGCTGCCGAGGAATGGCCTTGCAGAGGAGAGAATTCTTCATCTCGAGAGAGAGCTTCAAGCACTCGGCCAAATCCACACCGGCAGAAGTTGGGACCCACTTGAAGTTCTGCAGCAAAAGAGCGAGCCATAGCTCGACGGTGGCCAAGCCCATGGCTTTCCCAGGACACACCCTTCGCCCGGAGCCGAAGGGGGCGAGTCTGAGGTCCGAACCCATAACGGCTACATCTTGATCCGCCTCCGTGAACCGCTCCGGCCTGAACTCAGCGGGCTCAGGCCACACGTCCTGGTCATGGGTTATGGCCCACATGTTG
>JANTPZ010017043.1:0-14956 GCA_025593235.1 Vachellia pachyceras | reverse complement strand
AGACAGCAGAAAAACAAAACCCCAAACAACAAGCCCCAACCCCGCGTACACAACAGACAGAGCACATAATCATCCAGGATCAAAGACCACTTTGCGAGCATCCATCTCCAACAAACGTCTCAGCGGAAAAGGTGGCCGGAAAACCCAGTCAAGAGGGCACATTCCACCTAAAGAAGCCTTAGCAACCCAATCAGCTACCAAGTTAGCTTCGCGAGGAACCCAAACACAGGAGTGGTTCCTAACTAATTTCCTTAACTCCACAATGTGCTCAAGGATAACATCACACCTCCAATCAGGGTTATATCTTATACGAGAGAAATAAAAGAAAAAGGGCACATAGTATTAATAAAATGGACCAAATTCAAACAGCCAAGGGGGAGCATTTTGTATGATATAGCAGGTGAAGGAAATTAAGAAGCTCAATGGATATCGGTTGGAGGACTCATTCCATGAGAGAAATGGAAATTAAATAATAAATAAATAAATAATAGTGTTACATAGCTGCAACTAAAAAAAAGACGTGTGAAGAGCGACTCATATTTCATTGCCATTAACTCTCCCACCAAACCTATATATATATTCATCAATATGCAATTTTTCTAAATTATTATTATATGGATATAGGTGGGTCACATCTTTTTCAATGCAGGAAAATACTGGTTTCAAAATTAATGTTTTTATAAAAAAATTATTTTCATTGAAAACATTTATTTCCGGTTTTGTTCCATGAAAAATAACATACTACGATTTTGGCAATTTAATTAAGATTCACTTTAAAAATTCAGTATAGTATCCCTAAGAAAATTAGAAAAATTAGTCATTACAATTGAATATACTATATTTATATGTAATATAGTAGAAAATGTAATCATGTTTAGCCGAAAATAAGTAGCATCTAATTATTTAAAATGTGTCCGTTTGTTGAAGCAATGAATTGTTAAAACACTGAAAAATAAGGTTAATGTAAATAGAGATAAAAATATTTTCATATACTTATTTAGTATACTGTAAATTAAAGTAGCTTCCAGCATCAATCCAAACAAGTCAAAAGGGGCCTAATATTGACTATATATTAAATGGACAAAATGTAGGTCTCATATTTAATACTATTTGGAAACGCGGTAGAGAAGTACTTTTACGCAAGCCAAGGTAAATATGCGAAGGAGATTATCTCATTTTGCGAAAAAATACCGTTGAATGTACGTTTGACTTTTGTAAACGTTGTTCCAAACACACCATTAATTTTATTCTCCTGCCTTATTCTTTTCCTCTATACACGTATTACACATCTCAGTAAAAAAAAACTGTACAACCCATAATGTTTTGACTTTATAAACTCAAAGAGATGAGGGTAATATATTAATTAATTAATAAAAGTGAAGTGAAATCAAATTAAGTCACGGCGGTTAAAATAGAAAACCCCGCGCAGAAATTACAACTAGTCAACCACTGAACTGTGAGGACTATTATTATATGATATGAATATACTGACCTTGCAAATTGACATGAACTCGTGGTCACTCTCGCTATCGCCAAGTCCCAAATCCGGCAAGTTTTCCGGCTGCCCAAACTCCTTCACCACCGCCACTTTCTTGTGCTCACCCACCAGCACCCCCGGCTGTTTAACCAGCCCCATCGCCCTCCCAGACGCCGTCACCTCCAGCTCCGTCCCCAGCACCTTGTCCACACCCAAGAACGTCTTCACGAATGGCTCCACCATTACTCTCGGGCTCGCCGTCACAATGTACCGCTTCCCGAAGGAGTTGAACACCAGCCATGTCTCCGGGTGGACGTCCTTCGCGTAGAACCGTGGCAGCACAGACCGAGCCACGATCTCGACGTCACGGATCTTGAGTCCGGCGAAGGTGAGGAAGATGAGGGTTTTGATGGCCAGAGTTTCAGAGAGGAATATGTAGGTGAAGTAGATGAAGGGGACGGAGGCTAGAAGGAGGAGCGCTCGGAGGATGCTTCCGGCCTCGAGAGCTACGAGCAGGTAGTAAGGGAAGGCACTGCGGGAGATGAGGAGAGTGCCATCGAGGTCAGAAGCCACCGTCTGGTTGCACCGTTCATCGGTGGTGCATTTCGAGATGGGTTCAAAACGACGTCGAAAAGCTCCCATGACCATGACAAAGAGAAGAGAGAGAGGAGATGATTTTGTTTGGGTGATGATTAGGCCTTGAGAGAGAGAGGGAGGGAGCTAATGGGGTTTAAAAAGGAGGAGGAAATGAAAGAAGACGATGTTGGTGAACAATTTTTGAGTCCAAATATTGAAAATGAATATTAAATTAAACTAATAAATTAAATAACTTTTTATATTCCAAGTGTGCCTTCAGTCCATTGACAAGAAATATTATTTTTTTTACCGTGTACGCATCTTTTTTCCATATCTCACTGATCTATATATATAATTATGTAATTCCATATAGAAAAAAAAGGATATTATATTGTGTGTTAATGATTCAACGATCAGTTCATGTCAATTTTTAATAATTACAATGAGACTGAAACGATCAGTTGCTTTCTTCCTATTTTTAATAATTACAATGAGAAGTAATCTGATTTGAAAAGGGAAATGCAGATATATATCTTTAAGTGGGGATTTAAATTTAATATTGGTCTATCACTTTGTAAGAGATCAATTCTTCCGTTGGATTTACCTCTCATTGACAAATTAGTTGCATTGTGAGGAACGAGTATACTTCTTTAATCCTATTTATTTTAAGTTGTTTTCATTGTATTTTATAATAGATCAGACTAAGAAAAATATTATAGTGCATTAAATAATTACATTGAAATTCAACGATTTTTTTAATTTTATCCCTATTTAATATTCACTATAACATATGAGAGTAAGGTACATAATAAATTAAGGGTAAAACTATACATTTATATGACCAAATTAATGAGACGACTTATAAATATGACAATATAAAATATTATCTCTCTTTACCCTATGAATATTATAAAATGAATAAATTTAAAATAAAAGTAATATTAATGAAAGATTTGAAATGAATGGTTATTAGAGGGGGGAAATTGGGTAAAATAACATATATATATATATATATATAGCTGTAAGGAAAAATAATAAATAAATAATAATTAGGAGAAGTGAAGGGAGAAGGAGGAGTGTTGACGTACTAATTAGGGCAGTTGAGAGGAAGGAGCGTAAGTGGTTGGAAGTGGATGCCAACAGCTGCTCGTTTCATTCAATTAGCCTACTTTCTAGTTTATTCATCCACGCCTCCTTCCCCTTCCAATCACATTCCATAACCCTAATCCCTCTCTCTCTCTCTCTCTCTCTCTTCTTATTATAATTAATTAATTAATTAATTCATAATCTCCCCCCTTTTATATTCACATTTTCTTATTTTTTTCCTATTATCTTCTTCCACTAATTAACTGTTAATTGCCGCCTTTCATTCATTCATCTGCTTTAGATAGAGGTTTTAATTAGTAGTTCGCTTCATTTGACATTTGATAGTTTTGAGGAATATTTTTACACACACACACACATATGCCCATATTTCATAAAGAGGTAGGTAGACGTTGCATGTAGAAAGGTGGCTGAATTTACCAATTGAAGGCAATGTCCCAAAGTATTTTCTCACTCTCCCTTGCCTTTTTGTTTTGGGAAACTCATTTAATGAATCCCAGTGATTAAAAAACAAAGCAAACTAGCTACTTATTCCTCGATCATTCCTTCATTTAGTTTGTTTGGCCTATATGCACATTATCTTTTAGTAATTTTAAGTTGCATCGTTAAAAAAAAGCTTTACCTTAGCTTCTTGTGTTTCATCAAGCCCTACTTCAATTAATTTTCATATATAGGACTATAATATAATTGGATCCCCATATATATTTGTCTGTGTGTGTGTGTGTGTGTGTTAGACTATTGGAATTCTTGAATGATTTAACGATTTATTCATAGTTTAGTAGAATGGAAGAAAACCTATGAATACATATACAGACAATTCTATCATCACTAATTTGTTTGTTATTCTTAACTAATAAAAGACATGTAAGTGAAATAAAAAATATGTAAAAAATTTATCAGAATTCCCATTTAAGAATTTTATTTGTCAGAAAATCTAATATAATTTTATACATAGAAAATATTATTAAAACACTGCAAATTTTCATATATTGGCACTCTATATTAAGTTTTTCTTACCAATAAAATATTATTTTTCACATATTTTATAAAAAATAAAGTATAGGCATAGGGATTAACAAATGACAGCGTTTTTACGCAAATACAAAAATCAAGAGATGTTATTTTCGTGTTAGCAAACAAAATTGGCCTTTTATTTCTCTTCTACATTTTTTGTATGTGTGAATTAATCTTAGCCCGTTTCTTTTACACAACTTGTTTGACTTCTAACAAAATCACTTAGTGCTTGTTTGGCAACTTCTGAAGTCTAAAATACATTTTGAATTTAAAAATCTGTTAGTTTATAAATCCTAACGTTTACAATTTCTTTTTTCAAAATACATTCTGAGCAAAAAGTTCTTTTTTGCATTCTGAATTCAAAGTTTATCCAAATATAAATTCATTCTGCCAAAATGCATTCCGAATAAAAGTCATTTTTTTAAAATGCATTTTAATCAACAATCATTCTCCCAACGGTTTTCTAAACGGAGTCGTCTAGAAGTTTCCACATCCTGACGTCACCCTCAACCACCTCTCTTCTTTTCTTCTTCTCCCTTTTATGGCTCTAAATTTCTCTCCCTCCCCTCCACAAGAAACAATTAGCTTGATCACTTCACCATCATCAACTTTCCTATATTCAACTTATAAATTGTACGGCTACTATACCAAAATGAGACGTATACTATTAATAGAGATTATTATATCCTTTACATTTTATACAGACATATATCCAGAGAGAGATTAATGAATTATTAAAATATAGTTAATATATAATAGCTCCGGTCTTTAAAATAAGAGTCGATTGACTTTTTTGGAAGACTAAGAAGGCTAAATAAATTAATTAACCATAAAATATATTTTATAACACTTATGTGTATCATTAGACTATATATATCGATTTCTAAATCAGACAAATTAGTTTGAAGAAAAATGATAAATATATCAATTAATTAGTTTATTTATTCTTTCCATTAAAAAAATCAACTAGCTCTAACACTAAAGAGCGGAGGTAGTATAATGTTGTTACTGATATTAATCATAAAGAAGTAATGCTTCTCTTTTGCCCATGCATATTCACATCACATGTACGTTTTATTTGGCATTTTTCTTGGTAATCTATAAAGAGCACGTGCATTTTTATAGATTTAGAATTTCTTAGCAGACCTATCCAACTTGTTCTTTTTTTATTAATTGTGGAGAATTATTTGTCAAATAAGTTTAACAACAAAATATCTGTGAAGAGGAGTCAAAAAGCAGGCAAATTAAATAATATTAATCATGGAAGTCTACAAAGTTGCATTATCCAAAGACTACACTTTATATATAATATTAATATTAATCCTTATAAATCAAGAAATAGGGGATTTTAGTTTGGGTTAGTACAACGGATCCTAGAAGGTAATATTAGGTTATTTAGGTATTTACCTCGGAATAAAAAGAACCTTAACAGTTGCAATCATGTTCACTAGGTTATTGAGAACTTTTCTTATAAATTGAAAGGAACTGCAATTAATATTTAAATAGGTTCAGCCTCTTGTAGTAGGTTTCAATTTTTTTAACCCCATCATAAGGATCTAAACGAGACAAAACTTTAATATGTGAATCGAAACATAGACGAGACACAGATTCGATAAACGAGACATTTTTTCTTTAAAATCGTATGTGAAAACATTTGTCTAATATAATACCAGTACATTACATAATCATAATAAAAGATTTTTACCTATAAGAAATGAAATACATAGTAAAATGCAAATATGGATATATAATTCAACTAAAAACAAACTAAAAATATAATAACATAAGCGATAATTTCAACTAAAACAAACTAAAAATATAAAGAAAATTCCAAAAGAAATGACAAAGGACAATTTGTAATGAACATGTCCATGCTCCTAATTTATTATGTGACTTTGTGCTTGTTTGAAAAAGTTTATTTACTCTCCAAAAGCACGTTTAATAGTGTTTTTCCGCAAAACGAGATAATCCCCTTCATCAGTTAATTACCTTGACTTACGTAAAAGTGCTTCTCTACCGCGTTCTCAAACGGACCCTTTATTACGATTGTGTATGTTCTTTCTTTAAAATCTCATCATGATATTTTTCGTGTGTCAAGTGTTGTCGGGGATCAGCATTATTCACCTTCTTACCAATAACTTAGGTTAACTCTTTTTTATTTTTAACACGACAAGATAAATCAAAGTGGGCATGTCTTTATGTTTTTGAACTTTCGGTGAAGAAGTTGCGTACAGATGTAACATCAAATAAAGACGTGAAGAGAGGTCATGAATATGAACATTATGCCCTTTTTTAACTATTGTTCACCGATTTAGTCGGTTTTGGATTAATTGCTTGCATCTGTTTCATTCATCGATCCTTAAATGCACACCTATTAATTCTTCGGACCAGAACTATATTTTTAATGCCTCTTGTCAATTCTGAATACCGACACATCATCAGATGCTATCTTTCTCTTTGATACCCCTAACCTAGCCAATCAATAATTAAGAAACATTTATCTAACTTATCAATTTATTTATTTAGTTATCTAGGGCAAAAAAAACTAACTATATAATCCCAAAAGTTTAATGGTCATTAACGCGAACATTATGGTTAAGATATTCCTTAAATCTCAAAATGTAGTCATTTTTGGGATTTTAATCTTCACACAAGGGTATGCTTTAGTAAATTGTGATAGTTGTTGGCCAAAAAAGTAAATTACATTGTGGTAGTTTTTTGTATTAAAATATCCTTAAACATTCTCTCAATAATTTAATGGAGTAGTATTTTGAATACTTTCTATCTTAGTTAACCTTTTTTTTTGTGCTCCAATCATTAATCAAAGTTTGATATATGCAATTTTTTCTCATTAATACGAAGCTCTTCAAATTAAGGGACACAAAAAAATGCACAAGTGTTGAACACAAAAGCCGTGTGTGCGTGCGTTCCACACAAGAAATAAAGTAAGGCGTACTGCTTTGTTTAAATCTATTTAATTAATATATATAGCATTCGACCACAACTTTAAATCTAGCTATACTTGTTTTTTATTCAATGCACCAACTAGTATCATTTTAAGACGTGACAATGGGTTCGTTTGGAAAGGTGATGGAAAAGTACTTTTACGCAAGTCGATGCAAATATGTAAAGAAGATTATCACGTTTTACAGCAAAACACTGTTAAACGTGTTTTTGAGACTTTTTAACAGGTTGCCAAACAACACCAATAAACTCAACCAGCTAGTGCATATTTTTCAACTTAATTAATTCTGAGATAACTTTAGCTAAAAAAAGTTAGCAATTACTATGAGATAGATACGATTTGCACTCAATGTTAGTTATCTATATTCAAGAAAGATCAAAATATCTCTTGTATTCATCCCTCTTGCTCATATTATTTATCAGTGACATCTAACCGCTTTACTAAATCAAGGTGAGATAGTTAATTTTTTTTTTTCAAATTTACCCATATTAAACAAGACTGTAAAGGGGAGAGAGAAATACAGTGAATCATATTTAATCATTAATTTTATAATCAAGATTGACAAGTAAACATTAATTGTTCTTCAAGTGGCTTACATTATGAATTAATAAATCCTTCTACAGGTGTCTTATATTGTGTATTGAAGGAGTATTTTTCAAATCGGGAAGGATCATCTCCACTACTCAAAAAGTAGTGGAGATCTCCACTGCATATCCAAAGGCTGATATTTGCCCAAATAATTCCTCCACTCTTCTTAAATGAAAATTATTTGGGCGTCTCAAAAGAAAGAAAAAAACAACAAATGAGAGCCGTTGGATGTGCAGTGGAGATTTCCACTACTTTTTGAGTAGTGGAGATGATCCTTTCCCATTTGAAAAATACTGCTTCAATACACAATATAAGACACCTGTAGAAGGATTTATTAATTCATAATGTAAGTCACTTGAAGAACAATTAATGTTTACTTGTTAATCTTGATTATAAAATTAATGATTAAATATGATTCACTGTATTTCTCTCTCCCCTTTACAGTCTTGTTTAATATGGGTAAATTTGAAAAAAAAAAAATTAACTATCTCATGATGTGTTTGTAGTACCTAGTAAAACTAGCAGAAGAACCGGTTTTAATCAAATCCATATGCAAATCGTAGGACGAAAAGTGTTTGAAGACTTAAACTTTGAGTTGCCACGTTGAAATTTTTGGTATCACACAAGAAGAAGAGGAGCGCCACACAATGGTATTTTTTTTTTTGGTATAACGGTGTTGCGAATAGAAAGTTATTATAATAAATGGCCGTCTCACACCAAACTTGGTGTGCTTGACGACTTCAACATTAATTAACAAGTCCACCACCACCACCCCCATCGTGCTTCTCAATGCAAGCACAAGTTTCAAACCTTGAAAATTACTATACATGTTATTACACACACACTGCCCTACCTAACCATTAGGTTCGACTTCTATACGTTTTGAGACATTTATTGATCTCAACGTGTTTTGCTTCCTTACACGCTTTCTAGTGTCCGTTTGACAAAGTTTATCAACCCCTAGAAGCACGTTCAACAGTATTTTTCTGTAAAACGAGACAATCTCCTCCACATATTTACCTTGGCTTGTGTAAAAGTATTTCTCTACTGTTTTCTCAAACGGACAGAAAATCACCTTCTGCACTTTCAATTGCCCAAGTCTCTCTCTCTCTCTTTCTCACACACACACACAAGTTTTGATTCATTTTCTCTTAACCCAATTGCTTGTGCTTTCTATTATTATTAGCAGTTAGTTAATTAGGCACATTTTTTTCATTTTGAAAATTGTAGAGAATCACCTGTTCCACCGATTGATTATTCAACTATGAAACTTTCGGTGATCCATGTTAGTATTGTCTATTGAATATGATATTGATATATAGATACATATATAGATATAGACAGATAGATATAAATATATTACTCCATTACTTTGTCATTTTATACCATTGTGGGTAATCTTGGAATTAGGTTGGTCGATCAAACCTTATTTTTTTTCCTCAAAATATCTTGTACTTTGAAGACAGAAAAAATCACAGCCGAAAGTCTACCCTTCAGCAGTGACTGAACAGTGACTTTTTTTTTCACCGCTGAAGGTGACAACTTTAGCAATAACTTTTTTCTATCATCACTAAAGGCAAGACTTTGAACGACGACTTTTTTCATCATCGCTAAATGTGAATTTCAAGTCATCGCTAAAGGTGATACGTTCATCGATGACTTTTTCTATCGCCGTTGAAGACTAGTCTTTCAGGGGTTACTTTTTTTAGTTGTCGCCAATTCAAGATAAGATTTTTAGCGGTGACTTTTTATGTCACTACTAAAGGCATGAAATTTAATATTTATTTTATTTATAAATTTTTTATTAAAAATAATATTTATACTTAAAAATAATTTTAAAAAATAAAAATTATGAAATGAATAATTGAATAAGTATATAAAAACTATTATTCAATTAATAATATACTGTATATAAAATAATACATTAAAATTATCATTCAATTTATTTTAGTTTCTAATAATATTATATATTGTATATATAGATGAATGTATAAATATATATAAATGGGCAAAATATCATATATATATATATATATTTAAATATGCATTTAATATATGTAAAGTTATTATAGCTTAACTGACAAAGGTTTATGCCCACCCCAAAGGGTTTGAGGTGAGGTGACATATATGTGGTGACACGTGGTGTGTAGAGCATGATGATGATGTGATAATCACTAGAGTAATTATTATTATTTTAATAATTGTAAGTATTGGCGGTAACAAAAAGGCATCGCTGAAAACACCTTTGGCAACAGCTCACTACAGAAAGTCTTTTCAGCGGCGACTATTATAGACTAGAAAATAATACATCTAACTATAAACATGATTAAAAGTTTTTAAAAGTTTACAGAATTTTCAGTATCAACATGATTAACATAAAGACAGCATTTTCATGACGAATAAGAACATTTAATTTATGTAAATGTGTTCAACTTTTGAACGTAAATAAAAGAGAACTGTCTTGCGTAACTTGTTTCTCCTTTTTCGGCCAAGCTCGTATAATTGTGTTCAACTTCGTTTAAATCTGACATCCCTACATATGGTTAGGTTATTTTTTTTCAAAAAGCAAAAAAAAACACGAAAAGATGCATCGTTGGGTGGTATTGCAACGAGATAGGGTTTGTTTGGCGGAACGATTATAAAAGCTAAACGCACGTTCAACAGTGTTTTTCCATAAAATGAGATAATCTTCTCCATATATTTACCTTGGTTTGCATAAAAGTACTTCTCTACAAACTGAAAGGGGGCTGGAATTAAAAATTCTCATTCCACTTTAAAATAATTTTGATTTGATCGTATTCCTCTCGATTTTTATTTATATGTCATTTCTAATACATATAATAAAATTCAAGACTTATTAACTCTCTAAAAATTAATAAAATTTTCTATTTAATTACATACATCGACGTTAAATTGGGGTAAAAAGGAGAAAATATAAAAGAATAAAAAACCAATGTACGTGCTGTATTATAAAAAATGACTATAAAACCTTCCTCCAAGCACCTTATAAATAGAAACAATAAGCTATGAATTAAAATAACCTAACATATGCCATAATAAGGAAAAAAATCATCAGTAGGATTGTTAGCTTATTTTTACTCTAAACTTAATTTATGTTATAAGAAAGGGTGAAATCTCCGAACAAACTTAGGGCAGTTGAGATTAATTATTAAAATAAGGGGAAGCCTCACCGTTAAAAAAATAAATTAGCAACAACAAAGAATAAGTGTCGTGGCTGATTATTAGGACTTTCGGACAACAATTTGTTTACTTCAACTACATATTATATAGTTTAGAATCTACCATAGAAAAAGAAGAGACAAGAAGAACACCAGCTCTATGACCTCGTGGTGCAAGTAATGGATATTTGAAAGATCGAGGAAAAATATATGTTAGGTGGAATTTTTCTTGATTATTGTCGGATATATATACATAAAGTAAATATGTGAAGAAGATTGTATCATTTTACAGAAAAACACTGTTACACATATTTTTGGGTGAGAGTTAAGTGTTTCAAAACAAGCACTACACTTTTTATACTATCATTGTGCATGTGTGTGTAATTATGTATTATAAATATGTTTTTCTTATTTGACAATTTAATCAACAGGTTTGGGATCAATTTAGTCGCTTAAGTTACCCAATAATTCAACTGTCAGGCCAGACAACGAGATTCTGTGATGTGAATACCATAAGCTTTTCTACATCCCCCCTCTCTATGCACAACCCCATTAGCTTCACCGTCTTCTTCATTTTCTTTTTTATGATAAAATTTTAAGAAAGAGATTAGGTTCATCCACGATTTAAGAATCGGACTTTTAACTTATGATTCACTACTGGAGTATGACAAACAAGCTCCTTTTTAGCAGGCTTCAACATGTAGGAATCACTTAGTTTTACTGGACTGTTGAGATGCCTCCTTAAACGTCTCGATTAAAACCACAACTAAGCGGTACTCTTCAGAATTTGAGATTTCGCCAAAGTGGTAAAAAGATGAATATCTTCCCCAGCGGAACCCATGGACAATGAGTTACTTTCTTCTTCCTTTTTTAAAACAATTTTATTGACAACATTGGCTCCGTTTGTTTTGCCCGTTTGCACAACGGGTGCGCTTACCGAGACACTTTTCCTCTCACATAAACTGCCTCAGAATCTATGTCCGTTTTCCCAACGGGCTATCCAAACGGAGTTATTAACTTCTTATTTCTTTCAACTCTTGAATTTTTTCAAAGAAAATTTAGTCACCGATATGAATTAGGCCGACAGAAATTCTTACCCCAGCTATAAAGAAGGCGCTAGGACTTATTAGAAGGAAAGGATGGTGAAAGCAACTATGTGAAGCTTGGGCTGTAGAAGATCCAGCGTTATTAATGATCTCCATATTCTGATCTGAACTACAATGGACGATGTTGAATATTACTGCAATGTTTATGTATAAAATGAACCGATTAATGTTAAACCTCCAAGTTTTGAACGTAGTCGCTCGTTCTCGGGTTAATATATATATATACATATATATATATATAGAGAGAGAGAGAGACAGGATTGAAAATTAATGAATGACACGTTATTTTAGCAAAATAATTAAATTATTGTGTGTGTATAATTCGGGACACGTTATTGTCTATAATTAAATTATATATACACACAAATCTACTACAACTAATTGTGTGTGTGTGTGTGTGTGTGTAGAAATGGTAATTGGAATATCTAAAGGAAACTTTCAGCCTTTGGCGACTGGGTTATTATGGATTTTAATTTTTAAATTTGAAGTTGACAATGCAACTTCACAATTGAATATTACCCATAAATAAATGAATGAATGAATGAATGAATACCATGCAATGGGACATTAGAAGCTTATCGGGACGCTGATTGGGCCTTAAATTAGGCCACGGCCCTGTCGGTTTGACAAAAATCTGGGCCGAAACTTTCTGGCCCAAAAAACATGAACCCTCGGTTTTATCCAGAAGTAATAAGGCCTACCCCTGTTCTGTTGGCTTCATTTTTTTTAAAAAAAATAATCTTATAATAGTAGTTTATTGCACATTACGTTCAATCTTGCAAGCCAACGGTTATTAAACAATTTGTTTCGTGAATTATGTTTAGCTGTTTGATTTATTCCTTTCCAATGTCTAACAAGAACATTTCCTTATCACCGATTAGAGTTTAAGCCTAATAAAAAGAATATAATAAACTAATATTCTTATGTGACCTAATTTAAGGTTTGTTTGGTTTGAGGGTGGGGTAGGGGAGGAGAGGATAATATGTTGCCCTATTCTACCCTCAAATCAAAACAAGCCCTTAATGTTCATACAGTGCATGAAATAAGATTGTGTTCAATAAAAAATTTGACGTATTTTTATAAAAGAAAACACCGGTCGTAGCTCGTTATTAGTTATTAGTAGTCAGTAGTTAGTATTTATCTGAAAATTCAAAATCCTCTGTAACTGATTTGCAAATGCTTATGACAAAGTATACAATACAAGAAATCTATTTAATTGAACAACACAAAGTACAAACTACTCAATAATACAAGACTAAAATTTATCTTAGTCTGATGATGACTACTATAAATACTAGGGTTCATATCAAACTTCGCCATTACTCCTACCTACATCTTCTGCAGCATCATCAGGCACAAGTTTGATATACAAGAATACAACGTTAATGGCTCTGTTTGGCAAAGCTTTTCAGGAGCCCAGAAGCACGTTCAACAATGTTTTTCCGTAAAACGAGATAATCTCCTCTACATATTTGCCTCGGCTTACGTAAAAACACTTCTCTACTGCTTTTTCAAACGGACCCAATGTAAATCACAAAGAACACACAGGACAATATTCCCAACATTACATAGTACCTATCCAACTGCGCTCGATCCTCGTTGAAGTTCTCCAACCACCTTCTCCCTATCACAATACAAGGAATCCCCAAGAACCTCCCAACGCATGAAACCGTGTCCTTTGCAAACCTCCCAGGATCCCTCAATAATGTCTCATTCTCATCATCATTCCCAAAAAATCTCTCTAACCCACTTTGGGCCAACCCTTCGACTAGTCCCAAAAAAACATAGTGAGGACACAACCATGCCACACTTGTCTTATTGGGGTCCGTAATATTCGCCACTTTCTTTCTATCAATCTCTACTTTATATGCTATAACACAACATATAATACCACAAACCATTCCACTACCAATCCTTACTAAGGTCACCCCTTGCTTTTTATTAGCCCCACTTAACCCAAATATCAGTATTATGATTTCATTCACAGCGCTCTTTATTACAATAAAAAAAGACAACCTAACGTCCCTGCCCTTTATCTTCAGATCAGAGGCTCCATTTTAGAGCCTTGTTCTTGAAACAAAATGTTACCCGTAGCCAACAGTAGGCTGTACGCGGTGCAGCTAAACATCAAAAGCCACTTCATTTTTCTGCTTCGTTTTATTGGGACCGTGGTGGCATCTTTATGAACCGATAAATGACGGCTCATAGGTACCGTGGTACTGTTGGAGCCGAAAAGGAACAAGAGGGCAGTTGGTATCATGATTACAAGTGAGACTAGTAAAACTTGGGGCCACGCAAGTCCCAAAAAGCCAAAGATAGCTACGATGGCTCCCACAATCCAGGCACTATGAACCCCTATGTTCTTGTAAATTTCTGCTCCTTTATTTGTTACTAGGCTTGTTCTTTCAGAAGAACTTGCACATAATAAATTATGCTCGAGAAAGGCCTTGAGAACTGGATCTGCTCCTCCCTTTCCTATTGCGAAAAGACAAGATACCACTAAGAAAAGAGGCAGGTTTTTCTCTTTCTTTTGTTCTTCTGGTTTCTGTCTGGCATAGGACCATAAAATTATTACTCCCTGTCAAAACATAACAGTTGTGTATAGTTATTAGTCATCATCATCGCAACCTGAGTCTGCTTGATGTAATACAAGAAAGCGTGGATATGTGCGCGCGCACGCGCGCTTTTACTGCAATATATGAAGCTGTTGGGAAGACAATCGCATAAAAACGACGACCAGATCTTTCACCGGTGAAGCGAGCAAGAACTATGGCTGCAAAGGAAGCGAGACCTTCTTGCACACATACGAGTTTGGCTGCTTCTGCTAGATTAGTTTTCATAGCTTCTTGTGAGTAGAAGGTTATAATGATTGAGAGACATGCATACTCCACTATGTAGTAGCTTGCAGCCAAACCTGCATAGATAGATAAATACAATATAAGGAAGA
>JANTPZ010017042.1:0-17500 GCA_025593235.1 Vachellia pachyceras | reverse complement strand
CTCTATCATTCCAGAACCTTTTCTTGGTCAACAACATTAAAGTGCTTTAGAAAAATTCCTATGCCTTTCAAATGGTTCAACAACTCACCATGATACAATTCATACAAATCTCTACAAGAATCAAAACCTAAAAGCTACATGAGATTAAAGAAACCATGATTTATTAAACATATCCCACATTGAAACCTCATTTTGAATGTGTAGAATTTGCATGCCATTGTGTCATAAGACCCAATGTCTCTCATAATTTACAGTTCAGTGCTCACAAGTCTTGACTATAGTTAATAACACAATGCCGTTGAAGCATATAGATATTGGGAATAAAATCCATTCAGCCTTGTACATCATTGGCCCAACAGATAATCACAAGGATTATCCAAGTTCTACTGAACCATTATAACTCATAACATCTGCATGAATATTGGGAATAAAAAGAGACTATTAGCGTCGTTCATCGAACAGCAACATCCAACTGAAAACCAGGGCACCAAAAGTTTGTGGAGATGATAAAGTGCGGTACAAACTTACAGCCAAAACGGCAAAACCACACAAACTTGTATAAAGGTTCTCAAATATTTTTTTTTGGGTCAGCAGAGTTTCATCTATGTTATAAAATTCACTATTTATAGGAGAACTTTGTAACAAACACTTTAAAACAGTCCCTAAGATTTGTCAAGCAAAGATAACTATAGACAAATGACTTGTATATGACTAATTAGATATGACATAATCAACTTACAAGCAAATGTACACACCAAATAATTTGACTATGATCTCAGGGTTGCCCATGACTTTTGCTCATTGAAGGGTGTCGAAGGAGCTTTTGACCAGGAACTTGTTTCTCATCCTACATGAAGATATGCACATGACATTACATGGACATAAATTATCATGGGAAAATTTCTAAACAAAATGATGAAATGATTAAACACGATACAAAAGAATTTCACAAAAAACCTGGTTAATAGTTCCTAAGTTCCTATATTGGAGATGATTTAACTGGGGATTCCCAGGTCCCATATTGAGTAGTATGGGATAAATTACATCCATCACGGGATGGGAAACCCTTCCCCAAAAACAAACTAGTTTTTGAGGTAGGGAACCAACTTGCTCAAAATACCCCACTGAGCATTCCATATTACTCAATCTGTGACTTAGTACCCCTACTACCCTATATTACTCAATCTGTGACTTAGCACCCCTACTACCCTATACTACTCAATGTGGGACTAAGTATCCCATACTATAGAGTATCAAGTCTTCATCATGTTACTGTATATCTAAGTCCATATCTGTAAATAAAACAGTTAATTTTTGCAAAACAATAAATAAAACGGATCATAAAGAAAAAAGGAATTCCATTTTGATTATACGATCCAAAGTTGGGCATTTACTTAAGCATATGGCAGGGTGATAAACAAAAGCAAATGATGCGAGTAGACTAACACACCTTGTACAAAGATGCAGCAGACTCAGATGGTAATGTCTGAATTGCATTAAGCCCCAGGGATAGGAAAGCATCCAAAGCATCTAACGTCAGCTGCCAACCACAAAGTGCAATGGCGTCAGTGCTGGTGCTTAGCTTAGAGCTAGCACACCCAGCAGCAGCAACATTTCCATTCACCCAAGGGCAATATTGGTTGTGATAGACAATAGGATCAAATTCTGGAGCTTCCTCATAATTACTTTCTCCTTTTGGAGGGCCTAAATAATTGAACAAGGCAAGTTGATGCGTTCTCAACACACTCAGGAATTAATGAATAAAGTTCAGAATGACTTTGAAATGGAACTAGAATAAAAGGATACAAACATATTCGCAGTGTCAGAATATAGGGATGCAACTCTTATCATCTAACTAAACAAAGAAGAAACGCAAACTAATTCCATATTCTAACACTATAAATAAAAAGTCTACAATGGGAAGATGGCAGAAGGCTTCAATAATTATTCCCTGAATCATTATCAAATAGGACTTAGAAAAACGTTGGTAATAGTTACTGATACAAAAATCCACATCCTACTTTTTTTTCTCCCAATAAAAAGCGGAGAATGTAATTTAGAAAAAGAACGATATGGAAGGGGGAGAAAGACGAGCTTCAAGACACCATTTCAAGATTCAAAAGATGCATGCATCTGAGATGCGGAAGTGATCAGGAGTAGATGTGAAACATATTCAAATCCCTCAAGAACTTACCTATTCCATTGGCATTAGCAAAATCTGACTCAAGTTGAGTACAATTGTTGGTGAAAGATGATTTACCATCCTTCACGATCTCTTCCTTAGCGTGTCCACAACCAGAATTCACAATAACATTGCAAGAACGAGATGGATGACTACTGTTTGCAGGGGGGATATTGCAATTTTGACTCATTTTTTCACCACTTTCAACAGATTCAGCCTTTGTAGTACAACCAATTTTTGATCCACTGTCTGTCCTGGCTGCAGAATGAGATAACATCTCCTGATTATCACCATTTGGATCTTCCCTGTTCATATCAGGGACAATCTCATCCATTAGACCAGGATCAGGAGTAGATTCACCAGTTTGCCCCTGGTTTTCAACATCATCTACTCTAGGTTCCACATCACCAACAACACTATCTGTTCTATGTACAGATATATCTGCTCCATGAATTTCAGCTTCATGACTAGCACAAATTCCAGCACTTCCTCCACTAACGCCAAAACTAACTCCATCTCGAGCCTGAGTAGTTTCTGCATTGAAAATTTCTTCCCCATTATTTGTACTACTTACACCCATTTCACCTGGGGCAACTTCAGTAGCTGTTTGTAAACAAACACTCTGCTGAACTTGATTGCTGTTGTACAGTTCTGATGTCTCATTCATATCAACATTGCTAGAGGAGGGAAAATGAACATCATCAAAGTCTCCTGGGTAGTTTTCAACACTTTCCATAGAGTCATCATTTACGTCATGACATACTATATCCATTGCAATGACAGATGATGCACAGGTTGAATTCCTAGCCGATTGGATTCCCATGAGGCGGTCACTCTCTTGATGCAATGAAGAAACCCAATTCCCTTCAGCATAAGCCTCAAAACCCACTGAATGGCTTGGACCAGCCCCAGATGAATCTTTTCGATGAGGTGAACAATCAAACACATCAGTGTCACGAGCACGTTTTGAAGGACCAGCTGAATGTTGTCTACAATCTGTAACTTCATCCCCATCACAATCAATGACTGTTCCTTCAACACTATCAGCCTGTTGCTGCAACCCAAGGACTGGCCTATCATCTGAGCTTCCCCCCTTTTCAAGATTCCTCTTACGAGAGCTTGGTCCTCGTGATTCATATGAAGCTGCACGATCACCAATCTCACTCCCTGAAGGTTGACCAATTATTAAATCCCTTCCCATATCAACATCATGACTTTTTTCAGATGTAGCTACCCTTCCAAGCGAAGCACAAGTCAAACCCCCTGCCATAGAAAGAGTCAAGTCTACATCTGTACTAGCCAAAGATTTCCCTTCATTGGTTGTTGTCACTTCATCACGGTCTTCAGTTTGATCTTTCTCTGTGTCATCAGCTGCAACCCAACCATGTATCCCACTTGCTGCACTCACTCCGCGGGTCAATCCCATTTTCTTGCTAGTCTCGGGAATATCTATGCTGTTGGGGGCAAAACGAGAAGGGCGAGGGACAGTCAAAAAATCCATAACTCTAATTGTAGCTCCACATAAGCTACAATCAAGCAAAGGTGACCTAGATTCAAGTCTAGAATCCTTGGGAGACACCTTAGTCTTTCTGGAGTCCAGTTTAGCAGAAGTAGAAACTGCTTTTGGTCCAGAATCCTGAGGAACATGGTGCCGAGTCTGCCCTGGGCCAAATGAATGTTCATTTCTTGCAGACTGAGCTGAGTGTTCTTCACAGTCCTGAACGTTTAAAAGCCATCTTGGTTCCCACCCACAAAGACTTATAAGCTTCTGTGCCTGCCAGAAGGAAGATACGCAAACAGAAAATGACAATATATTTGATAAAGTTAACTACCAACCACAAGAACAGGATTCATAGGAATTCTTACACGAGAAAATAGGCAGTATGCCTCATCTCTAGAGCTTTCAATTTCTGATATAATCTCTGGTTTAATGTCTACTTCTCCTGGCATAAAATTCAGTGACTGTGACAGAAAGCGATCGATCTGAGGGCCTCGAGAAACACGCATAAACTCAATTGCAGAGACTGCAACAATAGGTAGATGCTGAAACTGCATGAGCCCATCACATCTATCCTTGTACCCACCAATTAATGCACACTGAGGAGTTGGAGGGAACTGCACCAAGCTTTCTGGACAGCTATTACCTCTCCAAGAGCAATTAACCTTATGGCCTGAATCCAGCTGCCCGGCAAAGGACTCACAGGCGTTTTGAGCTACAAACATAAAAAAAAAAAGGTTAGAAAAATTGAAGAATACAATCAGCAATAACAACATCTAAGCTTATTTTCCATAGTTATCAGACAAGGTTTGCTTGGAAAACTAGTTAGGAAAAATAACTGCTGTGCATTTTTTAAATTAAGAGTTGGAACCACCCATGCTTTGGGAACCTTGGAAGTTGGAACAAGTGCCATAACTAGTATTCACTTTATATATAAAAACATTTATAAAGGCTATTGTATTTGATGACCACCGTAAAAATATCAAATCTGATATTTGAAAGGACAAATATTACCCATCATTAATCTCAAATAGAAATCATACCAAAACATATCAAGATATTTATTGGCCAACTAGTATTCGATATATCAAAAAATTGGATAGCAATTCATGGTAAAAATTAAGCATATTGAGTTATATTGAACTTCTTTCAAAAAGGAGGCCCATAAAGGTAGCAGTGCTGCAGCCACTGTTAAGCATACACATTACACAAACCAGATTACGAGTGTATTTATAATCGTTCATTTACTGGTTAACCAAAGACAGAAATCACAATAAAGAAAGCCCACATTTTAACTATGAAGAAGTTCA
This sequence comes from Vachellia pachyceras, assembly GCA_025593235.1. Taxonomy (NCBI): domain Eukaryota; kingdom Viridiplantae; phylum Streptophyta; class Magnoliopsida; order Fabales; family Fabaceae; genus Vachellia; species Vachellia pachyceras. The sequence continues at coordinate 12,510 of JANTPZ010017042.1, read as the reverse complement.
CCCTGATCCTATAACTTCTCCAAAAACTCTACATCATACTTGACTTCGGATATTCCTTATATAAACTAAAGGGCGCCTGAACCAAATTGAACCTTCATTAACATCCATGGTTCACCTAAAGGCAACGAATATTATTTACCATTATTGCCCTAGTTATTTTCATACACCTCATCTAAAAAACAACAAACTTCAAAAGCAGAGGGAAGTAACTTGGCAAATTTAAATTGCAATTACTAACCTTCCTCAGATGTCCAAGATGATGCTGCTGCAAAACTTAGGCATGTACCACATGACTCACATGCAATTTTGTCAACACCAACATTCATCCAACCTTTTTGAGCACAAGACAGTGAGCTAATGATCTGGAAGAAATTAAGGGATTTGGCCAAGCAAAAAGCCAAAACACAAGTTCAGACCACAGTGATAAATGTAATCAAAGAGATTAGGCTATGGCCAAGGGACGGGGAAAAAGTTAAGCATTGCTAGAAAGAATGACAATATAGTAGCAGTATGAAGAGAGCCCTATGAGCCAAAATTTTGGCAGGATCAAGCATTTTGATACGTCACATTCGTTTTTCAGAGAAAATTCATTAAAAAAAGCATAGAAAAAGGGGGAAGGAAATCCTACTACAAAAAAAAAATGAAGTATCAGTACATCAGTTTGAATGAGTTTTCCAGTTCCTTCAAATTCACAAGAGAAAGTCCCCTAAATAATAATGTATCAGCATACTCTTGTATACTTGAGAGAGTAAGAACTATCCTTTTTATGATATAGAATTATTACAAGGCATATATTACACAACAAGCGGAATGCATTTTGCATGATGCCCTTCCCTTTAGGGTTTAGAAAAGTAACTGAATGTTCTTAGGAAACAAGTTATTACAGACCAACCAATCACAAGGGGGGAAATGAGGAATACCTAAATATCTATTATAATTTTGACTAGAATATACTTATTCTTGGAAAGCCATGTCAAGTTCAAACCTTGTGCTTCCCAATCCAATTTAATGGATTAAATGTTGCCAGACGCCTTAATAAATCCCCCCTTTCCCAGGGCCTACATGAAGGTCTTGACGAACCAAAAGTGGAACCACCAGCACTTGTGCTCAAGGAAGTCCATGGTGGTTGTGAACCAACACAAGAAAGAGAAGCCGCTTTAGAACCTTGACCATGACTTGATCCATCCAAACTGCCAACATTCATTGGAACCGCTGGTGAGGATGCCGCTGCAGAACTGATATAATATATGTTATAATTAATCCTTTCAGGAATTACATTAAAAAAAAGTAAACAATAGCTAGGCATGGCAATCAAATTCCCTCAAGAGATACTACATTTACAGCCAATAGCCACACATCTCACGTACAAAAATCATTCTGACAAAAGCAAGCTTTGGTCAAATACACAAAAATTTAAAAAAAAAATTACTTATTGCTTAAATAAGATTTCAGCTCACGTCAAATTATTTGCATTTGCATTCCATAAAGTCCCATACAGCTTTCACGTTTCATTTCCCACATAACCTATCGTTCTATATGAAAATGGATTCACAAGAATATTATATATATTATTTAATATTTAATAGCTTAAGAAAATCATGGTTGACTTGTTGAAACATTGTATAAGTACACAAGTATGCAAATATTTTGGGGGAGGGAGGGGGGACGGCCCTACAAACAGTCCAATAATAACCTGCCAACCATCAATCCTTCTAATGACATGAACCACATCAAACAAGAGGAATTTCATATGGTGATAATGGCGGCCTTTAATTCACACTCTAGATGCTGGATGTTAAAACATTCAATAGAGGGTCACCCACAAGGAGTTAGAGTGAGCCAGGCAAATGCCAAGTTATTAACAAAGTTTATGTTTCAGATTTTGCTTCATGCAATTGGAATTAGAAAAAGATAATTCAGTCAGTGACGAATAAGTTACAAACTGAGACCCAATGCAGCATGTTAATCTGCCACTCTTTCCAGGACTACGGTCCAACATTAGGCATCATGTTTACATACAAGGTGTGAGTAGTCACCAAAACTTTCATTTTAAGCAGCCAAATGACTCTGACCAAGTCCAAACCTCCAGACAACAGGCTCATAGCCACTAACACAAACAGAAATTGACACTTCCCATTAGATCCAGTTTTCGAGCAGAAGCAGCAGCTGCAGTGCCATTGGACCAACAACGAAGACTCATACCACACACAGCAACCATCGTACTAGCTTTTTACAATCCAATTCAAGTTTAAATCTTTAAAACTTCTCCAAACCAGGCAAATTGAAAACCCCAATGGCATAACAGAAAAATCCTGAAAAATGAATGTAAATTGGAACCCTAGAAAAAGAACATTGCAGTGTTTTGCTTGAATAAATATTCAAGTACTCAATCTAAGGAATAGAGGGAGGGGGGGGGGACAGACAGAGACAGAGGAGTAGTAATTACGTACCTAGCCGTGGGATCAACAGTGCCCCCGGAGCTGATCACTTCTTCTCTCATCTCTCTCGCTTTCTCTCTTTTCGAAGCAATGAATTCAGTGTAAGCGGGATAAGAGCTTCATTATATAAGCGAGTGTCAGCGCGTGTCTCCGAGCGAGTGCCGGAACACAATGTTTGCTCATGACTTAGATCCAGTAAATATACGAAGAAAATTATTTTATTCTATAAAAAATACTGTTAAATGTACATTTAGATTTTATAAATGTTGAATCAAATAGACACATTAAGTCAGAACCAAAAAATAGACACATTAAGTAAATGCAACACCCCTTGGCTTGCCTTTTTTTAATAAATAACAATAACCAAAATCACTAAGATCAACAAACTAACATAATTAGTTAAAAATAATAAATAAATAAAAGGTATACTTTTTTTTAAATATACATTTATTTATGAAAATAATAAAAAATAAGAGAAAATGTGTGAAAAAAGATGAGAAAAACCAATTGAAAAAAAGAGGTAGACATGTAATTAATCAGGCTAACAATAAAAACGTGAATTGAGTTTTTAAACAACGAAAAATTATTGCTCATGTAAAACACCATACTCATAAGAAAGAATATTACTTATAAATATGAGTAATTAAGAGTTTGAACACTCATAACATACTTTGTAAAATTTATAATCTATTTAATGTAATACTACATTTGATATTTATTGAAGCACCAGTTAACTTTTTAGAGAAATTTAGAAAGTTAATTAATTAATATATTTATGATTATAGATTAATATATAATCTAATGATACATTATGAATTAATATATAAGTTAATTATATATAATTATATCAAAATATATATAATTTAAAATAATTTATTTGACTATTTTAATTTTTTTAAAAAAAGCCAACGGAAGCTCCTATATTGAGGATATGTGACATACAATAAGTTAATTTTAAAGTGACATTCATGTTGTGATATGGACACCGAATCTTGCACATTCGCTTTTTCTAAACACTTTTTTTTTTGGTTGCCTTTTGGGATCACTTCTAATACCTTTGAATCCCCTTTAGAGCGAAATTAGAAGATCTAATTATAAGAAATTCAAAAAAGTTCTTAAGCTTCTCAAATCATTTTCATTTATTATTTTAAAATATCAACAATCAAAAAGTCATTTGAACCTCAATTAAAATTTTCTCTGGGATGGCCACTCGAGGCTAGTTGTGTCATATGCATAAGTAGGATATGAGTAAATATATAAAATGGAAACCTTTTTATATAATATTTATGAAATCCTCGCACATACCGTACAATTGATTACCAACGAAAATTGGGTCTAATAAAAAGGACTAAGGACTCACATGCCAGATTAGAGTTTAAATCTCTGCTAGAAAAGTGCTGATTTTTTTCTGAGTGAAAGATAATTTATTGCTTCAAAATGATTACATCAAGATAGGCAAATTGCGAGAACGGTAAAATAAATGAATAGTGATACAGAAGCAAAAATAACAGGGAAACAGGGTTAGCTCAAGGCTATGCAAAAGGCATTGTCCTCTGGAGCTCAGAGCTTATGAGAAGGTGGTCAACAAGAGAGAGCTTCATTGATAAGTCGGTACGGTGGTAGGTCATCTCCACAAAACAACTTGCAGTTCCTCGCATTCCACAGACATCAGCATACTATTCCAAACATCGCACACTAGGAAGGATTGCTCCCTTGAGTTCGAGGTATCCTTGCAACCAGCACTTAAAGGGGATACCAAGAAAACACGATAGGAGATGGTTGGTACAAAGAGCTCCCAGCTTGCCACCACCAACTTGCACTTTTCGCAGAACATGATCGATATCCTCTAGGCCTCCCAAGAATATTGCACATTTATCCACTTGAGTCATATGCCGTCGCTTTCACTCTCTGTTTGTGAGTAGCGCATCTTTCATGATTAGCCAAAGAAACGTTCTAATTCTTTTAGGTCCCTGCCATTGCCAAGCAAGCTTCCATATGGGGTTTTCATTTTCCTAGCAATCATTCATTACTAAATCACAAGCAGAGACGACTGTGAAATCTTTTCTTGATCCCACGAATTAGTGAATGGTGTTTTGGTGCACTGACACAAAAGGTGGTTGAAGATTATTCATCTCTGTCAATATATGCTGCGGGAGTCTAGATTGAAGCTTACCCAATTCTGTTGTTCGTCCACGGTGGTGTAATCACAGACGGGCGTAGGCATATCCGAGTCATTAATGGGGGCAAAAGCTAGATGAGAAAAAGGCCCTAGATCTCTAGTCCAATTATCAATAAAAAAGTTGGTGGCTTTCCCATCCCCAACGTGCCACTTAAGCCTGAGTGCAAGATTATCCCAGACTACTCCAAGGCTCCTCCAGAAGTTGGAAACATTACGCATCTGAGGGCGGCACTCCATCCTTCCAGTTGTATTTTGCCCTGATGAACTTAACCCAAAAACTATTAGGCTGTGTGAGCATGGTATAAGCTCATTTCATAAGGAAGGTTGAGTTCTGGAAGGCCAAATCCTTGAGGCCACATCCTCCATGATCCTTGGGTTGACACATGGTGCTCCATTTAACTAGAGGCACTCCCTTACGTTGTGATATTGTGCCCCAGATAAATTGTTTGGTGAGGCTTTGAAGCCTATCACATGTGAATAGAGGTAATCTGGTTGTCTGCATAGCATAACATGGGAGAGTGGATAGAACAAATTGAGCAAGGGTAAGCCTTCTATCAAGAAAGAGCGATTGAGCCTTCCAGTCTAACAATTTCCCTTGCCCTTTTTGTTTAATATATCGATATGTATCTTTGATAAATCTGCTTGAAGAATTGGGACCCCAAGATACTTTCCAAGGTGGGATTTACGTTGAACTCCTAGATTATGGCATATATCATTGGCATGCTAATCACGAACATTTTTGGAGAAGAAAATCATGGTCTTGGCATTACTCACTTTTTGACCAGAAGCCTAACAAAAATCAAACAGTAACTATTGGATTGTTTGGATCTAAGAGTTAGCCACTGAGCTGAAAAAGGATGAGATCATCCATAAAGAATAAGTGGGACAACAAAGGCCCCCTATTCATCTATATTGGTTCCCAGGTACCCCTATCAACTTCTCTGCATATGGCTTGGGTTAATCTTTCCATGCAGAGTACAAAAAGGTAAGGGGATAATAGGTCTCCTTGCCTAATACCTTATTGAGGGAAGAAAGCATCAGTCGGCTTACCATTCCACAACACCTGCATTGAGGATGTGGTTATGCACTTCATTATAAGACAAATGATCCTGTTAGGTATTTTGGCACCCTTGAGGGTGTTTTCTATGAAATCCCAACTTCCAGGTCAAAAGCCTTCTCAAGGTCTACCTTAGTTGCCATCTAGCCAATTTCCCACTTTTTTTGCATAGAGTGAATTGTCTTACGCTAAGATACATATGGTACAAAGGCTTATAGGCCTGAAATCCTTGAGCATTTGGGGGTTGTCAACTTTGGGGATTGGAGCAATCAGAGGACGGTTGAAATATGGATCCAGGCTACCACTCTCAAATATTCCCTTAATTTCTTGGAACAAATTATCTCCCACAACGTCCCATTGGGTTTAGAAGAGCATAGCATGGAGTCCGTTAGCTCTCGAAAATGTAAGAGGGTGCATTTCGAACATAGCATTCTTAACATCCTCCTTATTAAGAGAACTCGGGACTTGGGGGAATGAGCTTGAGTATAAGTAAGGAACTGTTGTGTTAGTATCATCAGAGTATAAGTTTTGAAAATAGTTAGATATCATGCTCTCTAACTTAGCTAGGTCAGCTTCCCACACACTAGAGTCATTCTTCATCATCATAATTCGATTCCTTCGGCGTCGAGCTTGTGCTTTTGTCATAGAATTTGGTATTGCGATCTCCATTTCTGATGACTACGAGATTTTTGTATCTAGAGAACCTCCTCCTGTAGGCAAATGGATTCATAGTCTGCAAGTAAAGATCGCTCAAGATCAATAAGTTGAGAAGAGAAGGGGTACTTTTCCGATCTTTCCTGCCCTCCCTGCAGTCTCGCTCTTTGCTATTCCAGTCACGAGCTTTCTCAGTAAAATTATCTATGTTAGTCGTAAGGGACTGCTCAGGGATCTAGCTTGCAGCAACTAGATGCAACACCCAAAAAGGCAAGAAAACGAAACGGGGGTGATTTATGCTTCGGGGCTTTTCTTGAGAAATTAGAATGGGTCTATGGTTACTCCCAATTCTAGGCAAGTGCATTGTGACGTTATTGGGTTGTTTTATGATTCATTGGTGGTTGCACAAAGCCCTATCCAACCTTACAGTCAGATCACCCCGTTTCCATGTAAATATAGGGTAGTAAAAACCCATATCAATTAGCCTTGCATTGTGGATGAAGCCCCTGAAAGATTTACAGCCGGCCATCATCTGACTTGAGCCTCCATGACTATCATCACCATTGATAGTGGCATTCAAGTCCCCAGCTAAGAGCTATGGAGTGTTCTACCCAACCTGAAGATTTATAAGCTCTTTCCACATCCACTTCGTCAGAGTCGCGGTTGGCTCCCATATACAGCAGTGAAGAGAAACTCCTTGCCACCCTTGGTTTCGCAGACAGGTATATGCATGAATTGTTTGTAGTTCTTGAGGATTTGGATATGAACATCATGCCCCCAGAGAATCCAAATGCCACATGCAAAACTAGTGGCCTCAATTCTGTGAGAGTTAGAATACTTGGTTTTCTTGATAACTCTGCTTGCAGGCCTGAGATTCGTGGCTCTACTATGACAACTATATCGAGCTTATATTCCTTCAGTAGAGATTTAAGAATTAACTAAACCTATCTGAAGTAGTTCCTTGGCAATTCCAAACAAAATTGGAGCTATCCATAGAGAAAATAAAGGATTAATGGTCTTTTTCAGACCGCTCGGATGTGGTATCATCATCAAACCCTTATTCAGTTGCTTCTGTAAAAAGAGCATCCTCATCAAAGGGAAAGGAAGCTCCCAAGGCCTCAACCAGCACCTCTGTGAGCTCTTCTTATGGGGTGCCGATAAACTCTTTCAATTTGGGCTTATTTGCCTTAAGTTTGACATAAGAATGCAACTTAACTCCCCCATTGAGTGGGCTTTTCCCTGGCCATGGCTTCGGAGGTCTGTTTTCCTTATCCGAACAAATTGGGATTTTGGGCCACCCATATTTAGGCCCAGATGCATCGTTAGGTTGTCCATTAGAGGTATTCGGTACCGTGCGTGAGTCAATCAGATAGATAGCAGTGTGGTTGTCAGGTTCAAGTTTTATTGTTTGTCGTGTCTTGATATATGCAGGAGAGTCAAAGATTGTTGAGGAAAACTATTACTTTTCGGGTTTAATCAGAGCAGTGGGCTGTAATCACTGCTTTATTCTTGCTGTTCATTGACTTTATGGTAATGCATTTCTTATGACTGTTTTTGGAAACCTTCCCTGTGCTGATGGGCTTGTTTGGATAACCATTAGGAGAACGGACACAGATTTCTAGATAAATAGCCCGTTCAATTCTGCAGAGGTTTCACATGGATTTCCTTTCTAGTTGATAGTCATGCTATATAAGGTATTCAAAATATCAAAATAGTCCCCCTTTCATGAGAAAAGGAAGCTTCCGGCAAACTACTCCTGCTCCATCTGACAAGACAGCTGGATTATGGCGGGACTTTCATCCACTCCCCCAAAGACTTGCTCCTTTTGCATCTGGATATCACTTGCTCTGCTTTTTGGTGTGTGCCAGAAAGGTGTGGCCGCTTGACGGAGAAACCATTGTCGCCAGAAGGGAAGATGTGGAATTAGCATATTGGTAATGTACTTTCAGTGGGCAAGCAGATTCAAAGTGCTCGTAGCGTCCACAGTGGTAGTAAATAGTGAGAAGCCCTTCGTATTCCACACATTGCATGATCCCATCTTGCTTAACCATTAACACAAGGGGTTTGGTTAGGTTAAGTTTAACAGCAAGTTGAGCGAACATCACCTTATCAACCCCCTTCGTATCCTTCGTATTATAGTCAATTCGCAAGATTTGGCCAAAGACTTCATCAAGGGTGAACTGTGAGGAAATGACCTAGAACGACCCAATATCCAGTAAGAATTGCATTTTGATAGTTAACTTCATTTTCCAACTTAACCATATAGCAGTTCTCATCATTTTCCATCAATTTGAAGCCACCAGTGGGTTTCCACATGCTGCAGATCCTAGTAGCTTGACAACAACAACTTACTACATACATTGTGCAATAAACTTGTTGATTCTCTGAGAGAAGGTTATAAAAGGGATAAGTCCATCCATGCTCATTGTTACATCCCCTTGCTAAATGTTCAGGACATTTTTTGAATTACTGGGGGAGTTAGACTTAGTCATGTTGCTACCCAATAGCTTATATTTGAATGACAAGTTAGTAACAACAAGTGGGACCTCAATCACTTTAGTAATGGTTGGGCTATTCGGTCTATCAGCTTCAAGCAAATTCGCCTTCGGGGAAAGTTCCCCATCCTGCATAGCAGCTTCTGCAACATCCTGGGATTGGGTTTTCCTTGATGAGTAGGGTCTTTGAGTTGCCATGCTCTTGCATGCCTACGTCTCTAGATTCATATTCATCATCTCATATCTCCACTTTCTTGGTATTCTGGTCTCAAGATGCGACGTACATACTCACATCACTCTCCCTGCTCCTCTAAAATACCCTCTAAGGTGAAAATGTTTATCTTTCATGGCAACATTATCTGACATGAACAAAGATATGACATCTCCGTTAAATAGCGGAAACATTATGTGATTTTATACTTCTGAAGGGAAACTACTCCACTAGAAACTTCCAGGACCCATACACTTTTCCGATAAAACTTCCCCGGGGGAATATACCTTAACCATATTTAAAATTAAATTTGAAGAGTTTCATGTTTTGTTCTTTATTACCTACATATTTTTTAAACCAAATATAAAATATAGTAAATTCAGAAGAGAAGTTATTAAAACCAGTACCATTTATTAGCTTCTCGGGGTTGACAAACATAATCTTATCTCATTCAGAATGACTCATCAAGATAACCACAAGAAAAAAAGAAAGAAAAGAAAAGGCCCAGGAACAGGAAGCCAATATCGTGAAGGCGTGAAGAAGCCCAGGAACAGGAAGCCAATGGCATCGTTTGGTTCAGTGGTGGATGTGCACATAAGTTGTTTTGTGGCCCAAAAGCACGGTGGACCAGCAAGTGCTCGTTTGGTTCAGCGTCCAGCTGGAAGGACTTCTACTAGGAAAGCAGCGGCTAGCCAGAAGTAGATGAGGCTTGCTTCTGCATGAGAAGTAGAGAGAAGGTAATAATTAATGCCACCTCGACCAATGTGTCTTATTCTTAGCCGGTCCAACCCCCTCCAACAGTAAGTCTCTCTTATTCTTATGCCTCCTCTCTCTTGTAATTTATCCTTTTTGTTGGGTGCTTTAAAAAATAAAAAAAGGAGTATCTAAGTGAAAATAATTTGCCACTAAAAATCTGTATGAGCTGGTTAACTAATTTTTATCATCTCATTTTTTTATGTGTATCACGTAATATCGTAAATAGATGCTAAATGTATTTTTTTATAATAAAAATTAGAAATAATGATAATGTAGTTACAAAATATAAATAAGATGGTAAAAAAACTTAAACATAAATAATGATGCTATTAGTAATTAGTTGAAAGAATTTTCCTTTTTCATGATATTTAATTTACATATATTTTCAGTTACTCCTTTTTATATTTTATCATTGCCTTTATCCTCAAAATTATCACAAATAACTAAAATAAAATATATATGAATGTGTAATATTCAATTATATTCACGTCCTTTTACGTAATTTGTCACGAAAAATCATTTCTCTAACATTTATCCAAACGTTTTCTCCTTTTTCAAAAAGTCACTTCTCGCACCGCTAATCCAAACATAAATCACGTTACACTTTTAGCTTTTACTCAGAATTCCTTTTTTAAAATAACTTTTATAAGTTACTTTTCCCACCGCTCATCCAAACGGACACAATATCGTGAAGGCGTGAAGATGTGGAAACAAAGTTATCTTGATACAGCACGACCTGCACAAAAGGAAATTCATAGAAATGTTATTTTATAATCCAAAATAAGTTTCCCACAAAGACCCTAAAAATGCTTGAGAGTGAAACTGTCCAACTTTCTATAGACCCCTTCGGGTTTTTGGGGTACAGAAGTGATAGAGGTATAGTGTGTCCACACTAAGCAATAGAATTTGGTATGAAACTGTGGTTGGTACTCAAATATGATGATTGTTAATTGATACTAACCCTTTGTTTCTTCATCTATAGGTTCTGCTTTCCAAACGACATCTTTCAGCCCCGTGTATAGGTTCTTGTAGAACTGAAAAGAAAGACAAGTTCGTCCAAGATTCAGTCCAACAGACTTGAAAGTATTCATATGAAACTGCTTAATATCGGACAAAAGGATTTTTTGAACAGCAGGTAGAAACTTCTGGACATGGATTTATAGACATTGTTTGGGAAGCGGGAAAGTGTTACCTGAAAAGAAAATGAGCAAGTATTTAGCCTTCCAATGTAAGGCAATGCAATTTCCTATTTTCTTTCTGGAAAACACTTTTTTTCATACCAAGTTTTGCATATCACAGCATGGAGTATTCAATAGTACGTACTTGGGTATATATTCTTTTTTTTTTTGGGCATCTTTATATATTCTATTTGTAAATAGCAAAATGAACCAAACAGCATAATTGAATGGGTTTAATTATCTCACAACAAAAGCATGAGGAATTAGCACCGTGATGGACAGTGACTAGCTAAATGACAGAAAGTGAAGAAAAATCTGCTCCGAAGGGTGAAAGAACCAAAACCATCACTAATTATTGAACGGTAGGCTCGGCCCAATACCATGGGCCCGTCACCTCAACTCTTCCTAGTTAAACCCTTGTCAGTCTTTATCGTATTATAATTCTAGTACTATGGGATCAAATAAAATCTCTTTATTATCTTCTATTTTTTGATTTTTACCCATTGTAATATTGAGGATCTGGTTGCACGATTATTGCTGATCAGCCTCCTTAACCCTTCTCTACCCTACGAACAATGAGTTTTATCCGAGTTCCTTCACTAATGGAGGGATGGTAGTTGGAAAAATTAAATATTTATTTACAGATTCTAAAATGTAACCTTGTGAAACTCCAGAGTATCTCCTCCAGACTTGCGGAGCTCAACCATGCAAAGTGAAGGGGCCACCTCAAATATCTATGAAACAATAAAACCAATCACCATAGATACACCGGAATCCTGATTACCAGGAAATTAAGCAAGGAAATACTTTGAGAAACAATTACCTCAGTCGAAACAGATAGATGTCCTTTGCGTCCACTCTTTTCCCCTTGGAGCTTTAACTGAGATGGAGTGACAAACAATAAAGAAGTGCTATCAAAAGTAACATTCATAACAATCAGTTATTACTGTGAAGGCATATTATCTCAAGACTGAGTTACAAATAAGCCCAGGAAAGTATAATTCTTAAGGGGTTCTTAAGTACTGTAATGTTCGTCTGCATGTGTCTACCTGTGAAGCACGGGATGGCTGCCCAGTATTGATATGGGTAAGCATAGGGTATTGCGAAATATATTTATTGGATAACACTCAATAGATTTTTCCTCTTCTCCTTCAAAGCTCTGCAAGTTGCAAAATTGCATAAATGGTGTCGATTTACCGTACTTGCTGTGGTTCTTCTTGAACTCAACATCAAACTGTGTATTCCAGGTTCCAGCTGAGCGACTTACTTGTTTTTCAAGTTTGTATTTCCAATTCAATAGATAAAAATTAAATTGATTTTAGTAATTTAATGTCAGGTTGATTAAATAATATATGAAGCATATTTTATTTTCGATACTGAAAAATTATAAATATTACATATTTTTATGTGGAAAATTAAATCTTATGATTCTAGCAGCAAATAACTTTTGAAAGTAGCCATACCCCATACCAATATTTGCACCAATGCCAATGTAACATAGGTCAATACAAAGACAAAGTAACAAAAGGGCAAAGAAGCCAT
>JANTPZ010017041.1:0-12401 GCA_025593235.1 Vachellia pachyceras | reverse complement strand
TGATTGCTATGGCCATATGCATGAAAAATGTAGTTTGAACATGTCACATGTTATATGCTCATACACTTGTTTTAAAGTTGTAATATGCTCATTTACAATACTTTTGTTTAGTTAGTTTTGCTATTGGGATTTCAAAATCTCATTATCCACCAACTAACCATGTAGGTGGAAGCTCAAGCAAGGGTACGAATGAGGTTATTGATGGTTGAAGATGATGCTCTTGCTTGAGTGAATATTTGTATAAATATTGTTAAATGGTGGAACTTTGTTTTGCAAGTTGATGGATTTGTAACCCTAAACCTCTACATGAAGTGGCATATGAATATGTGATGAAACATGCATGAAAAAGGTTAAAATTACCAAGGAATGGTAAGGAAATAATCATCCATGAAAGAGATTGGTTAATGAACCAAAAAGAGGTTTTGGTGAATTTTAAGAAAAGTTGGTTTTTAAAGCTAAAGGGTTCCAAAGGCCCTGAAAAATGACCAGTTTCACATGGCAATGAAAAATATCAAACAAGCTCTAAATGAGATGAAACTTTCCAGTTAAATACTACACATCCTGAGCTTTAAAATCATATAAATTTTTTGAAATTTGGATGTGTATTTTATGAGATATGATTTTTCAAATTTAAGCGAACAATCTGGGAAAAACTGGAAGTAACCATTTAAGCTACCAACTTGACAGAATAAACTGATTCAAATGGTCAAGGGCTGGAACCAATGAGTATTTTTCCCCTATATATCACTTAATAAAGAAAATTTAGAAATTGGAACCACTCAATTTCTATTTTTCTGTAATTAATTATGAATTTTCAAATTTGGGCTAGAAATATGGAAAATGGGTCAGTGAACTGTAACAACGTTTTTAAAGAAAAAAGAAAAATTTTCAAGTTCACTAAAAAGGCCAATTTGAGTCATCTAAAGCCCAATGGTAGTTCTAAAGTGATCTAATATGAGGAAATAGGGGAAAATAGGAGGTGTTACTAACTCACTCTCTGTTTTTCAACTCAATTCAACCCAACAACCTTAAGGTCCCAACCCTGAGTTTCTCACTAAAATACAAGCTTAAATATCAATATGAACTCTCTCCAAGAGTAAATGAATGATAACAAAAGGTCACAATGAATAAAGAATATTGACAAAGAAATAGTTGTCGAGAGTAAATGCTTCTTAAATGCGTATTGTCATCCACTTTTTATTCATCTATCTTGAATGCTATTTATAGCTAAGGATAATAAATTATCCATTTAGAGAGAATGAATGACCATTACTTGGCTTCATTTATAAACGTTGTGTAATAAATGCTTTATTAAATTTTTCGGGCTTGTCGACGACAAAGACTGAGAAGATGAACGTTATTGCTACGTTGGAAACATTTCTTAATGATGTCTTTGCCCTGCTTATAAGTAAAACATAATGCATTCATGAGAGCAGTTAATATTCAAAACAACAGAGCACAAAAAGGGAAAAATTTGGTAAAAAGGAATGTCGGCTGCCAGATTGATATATTATCATACAAAAGCATAACTCGAGCGTTAAAAAGATCTGTCCTAAAGGATTTTGAAAATCATAAAGTAGAACTTGAGTTTTAATAAGCATAACTCAAGTTTGCAAAGGAAGTTCTGTAAAGAGAAATATGAAAAATTTTGTTTGGAACTCAAGTTTAGAAACAAGTTTTGCATAACTCAAATTTTATAACATGGGTTCAAACTGACATTTTGAAATGGCTCTCAAAACTCTAGTTTTCATACGCAAGAACTCGAGTTTTAAAAAACTTTTATACATAACTCGAGTTGTTAAAGAAAGTTGTTATTATTGAATGTTACCATGCTTGTATGCTAAATATGTGTTAATTACCATTAAATGTGACATGCCATCATTATGTGCATTTTAGTATATGCATTGGCATTTTTAACGAACATACATGGCTAGTGTAATTATTTGACAATCATGTATGTTAATAGAATTGATAGAAATTTTGCTACTGAGATTCTTGAAATCTCATCCTCCCAAACAATGGAATCCCTAGGATCTAAGTTCAAGTAAGGCTAAAGGCAAGATGGAGGAAGCATGAGAAAGATCATATAAGCTTAAGGAAGCAAGGTCATGTTATATTTTATTACTTATGTTAAGCTTTGTGAAATGTTTGTTTTTAAACATCTATATTATAATATGCGATACATACGTCATGAATGTATCATGTCATAAAGTTAGATAAAATGGAAGTATGCAAGAATAGGATTTAAGTATGAAGTTAACAAAAGAGGCCAGAGCCCTTAATGAGAGGTAAGTAAAGTTTGAGTAACAGGGAAAAATAGCAATTGAAGTCCAACTTGAATAAAATTTTCAAAAAAATACTACACATCATAATCTTTAAAAAGAGCCAAATTTTTCTAAGTTTGGATATGTAGATTAAAATTTATGATTACTCAAATTAGAAGAAAAATCTGAAAAATTGAAATGTGACCAAATGAATAGTGCAATTTCATGAACATTTGAGGAATAATTGGTCAAGAAATTGAACAAGTGATTATTTTCTCCTGTAGCAAACTTAATAAACTTCAATTAAAAAATTGAACCACTTAGTTTTGATTTTTATACATTCAGTTATGAATTTTCAAAGTTTGCCAAAAATATGGAATTTACCAAGTGAATAGTGCCCAGTGAATAGTAACTTGGTGACAAATTTTCAAACTCACTTGTTGTCCATTTTAAGCATCTTAAAGGCATATAAGTGGTTCATTGTTCGGTCTCTAATGAGGTTGAATAGAAGTAAGGTGTTAAAGTGGAGCTCTGTTCATTCTTCATAAAGCTGTGTGCAAAGGTTATTGTCAATCAGGAGCTGGATCAACTGTAGCAGCAGATTATTTTCACGCTATGCCATTTGGAAAAGATCTTCCCTCCTTCTTTCCACTGCCATTGTGCACCTCACATCCATCTTGTTCAAGAGGCAAAACTCAGTGGTCTAGTTCAATATTATTGGATGTATCTTATTAAAAGGTACTTATTGTATTCACACACATCGGTACGTCTCTAATTTACTAATTTGTCTTCATGTTTTTAACTTATTAGAGGTTCTTATGGAAGTTGAATTCATATGTCAAGAATAAGGCATGGCTAGAGGGTTCAATAGGTGATGAGGTCCTGAACTTCTATTCATGTATTTTGATGATATCGAGACATCTTTCAACTGTTATCCTTGTTTTAATGATTGCCTTGATGTTGGTCCGTCAACTTCGACAAGTACGTTGTTCCCTCCAGTTGGAAGATCGGTTGGATGACATTAATACTACAACCTCACACCTAATGAGATGCTACCAGTACACCAAATGTCCTAATCAACTGCACTCAAGTTGATCCTTTTATTTAGTGAGTATCAGTACTAACATATTATTTTATTAATTTAAATTATTTTGTCAACTCATATCTTATATGCTTAATCATGACATAGAGTTCAGAAATTATGTCAAACGTCTATGTATATGGACATAGACGTCTATTGAGGTTGATAGAAGGGTGCATAGAGAATTCCCAAGTTGGTTTGCATGCCGAATATGCAATGACAACAACTTCCACCCAATTTATTTGACAAGTCTTGCCATTGGCCCGCTTCAAGTGCGAAAAGGTTTACTGCATATAACATCAACGGGTTCAAGTTATGCACAGTTTCACACGATCCAAGTTCTCTCACCCAAAATGCTGAGGTTTTTGGGACTTTCAGTACACGAAGTTATGCGAGTAGCAGTGACGGTGACATGCATTTCAGAGGTTCCCCTACTATGGAAAATTGGTTGACATCGTCAAATAGAATTATGAAGGGCAATTCACCATCACATTATTCAAGTGTTCATAGGAAAATACAATAGCTCCTCATGGAATCACTACATATGAGCTAGGCATTACATCTGTGAATTTCTAAAGGATCATTCACACAGGAAACTCTCAAGGCGATGAGATGTATGTTCTAGCATCAGAGGCACAACAAGTTTACTTTGTGGATGATGAGAAGCATAGAGATTGGCTAAAACCATTGCAAACATTGTTACCTAAAACATTGCAAAAACGGCCGCTGCTAAAGAAGTTGCTGCAAAACATAGTTACCTAAACTGCTCCTAATTCTAGCTGGACATCCTATAAATGCCATTTTTCCCTATTTCATTTTTCACTCTTTTTCTATTCTCTCTTTTAAGATTCATTCACTCTTTCTCTTCCTATTTCATTTTCTACCATTTCTATATTATCATTTTTTTTATGCTTTCAACTCAAATAAGGTATGGCTGTGATTTTTACAATTTATTATTTTATTTTATTTATTTCATTTTATCAATTTTTTTGGGTAATATAGAGTTGATAGATTTTGTTATTTAATTTATTATTAATTTTTGAATATGTTAGTTCTTTTTTATTTGTTCATATTTTCCCAATTCCATATGTATTACATATGCCATGTAATTAATAGTATTTACAAAGCATAAAAATTTATTAAGTTTAAGTTGTATTTATAATAAAAATAAATTTTATTAAAATTGAATAACTTATTTTTGATAATTTTTTTATTTCATGAAATTTAGTAGTTTTATAACCGTTACAAAATTCACTAGCGAGACGTTTTGAATTTTTTCCAGAATTGGTGGACTTTTTGAATTTCACAAGTAATGGTAGCAGTTCCATAATCACTACTAATTTATGGAGGCAAAATTACCCATACCTCTAAAATCTGGCAAGAATTTATTTTTTAAATATAGTAGCGGTATTGAAACTGCTACTAGATACTTTTATTTTTTCAACTTCTCATATTTTAGTAGTGGTTCCTAACCCGCTACAAACATCAAGCCCAAAAGCCGAGTTCACCCAATTTAGTAGTGGTTTCGTGTCTGCTACACATGTTTGCTCATCATCCCCTCATTCTTTTTTAGTTGCAGCGATTACTCATAAGTGTTGCAAATTAGTAGTAGGCTTTACTATGTGCATTGTGGTTCTGCAAAACCACTGCTATACCGCTTGTCACGGTGTATTTTTTTACAGTGGTTTTCTAAATTGCTACTACATGCATCTATAGTGGTTAAAACCACTACAAATACATAAAACAACCACTATTGATACTACCTTTTTTGTAGTGTAAAAACTACCAATTCACCCACCTCTAAGTCAAATCCTATTCTAACAAATAACACTTAATCCACTAGAGAACTCATAAAGGAATAAGTACTAGTTAATTGAATCAATTGAACCAATAATAATTTAATTCAATTAACTTTGGAAATTGTGCTTAAAATTACTTAATCAAATGACCAAAAAAATTTCGATATACCCACTTGTCAACAAAAACCTAGATTTGCAATATAAGCCTCAGACAAATTAATAATGAGAACCCAATTATAAATTACTGACAATGCGAGAGTAGCGGTTCTATAACCACTCGTCAAAAAGAGCTGGAATTTCCATTTTTTTAGTAGCAGTTATATAACCGCTGCAAACTTTATGTTTAACTGGCACGTTTGGCTGGATTAGTAGTGGTTTTATGTTCGCTAATGTTCACCCGTCATCCCCCTGTCTCGTTTATGTAGTTGCTTTGTAGCTGTTTTATTACAAATGCTACAAACTTAGTAGCGGTTTCTTCTATGTATGCTATGGTTTTATAAAACCGTTGCTAACCCAGTTGCCACACCGTGTTAAGTAGCGATTTTGTAAACAGCTAGAACATGTATAGTGGTTAAAACCGCTACATATACATAAAATAACTACTACTAATACGTCCTTTTTTTGTAGTGAGTTTATAAGCATAAAATCCAACAAGTGTCTCAACACAAATATAATTCAAATATTAATTTAATCGAAGAATAATAGTTTACAATCTATAACTAGATTGTTTTCAAATAGAAAAATAGTAAATAGGAAAATAACATTCATTTGGTTCTTAAGTGCAAGACTTATGTTTTAGCCTTCTCCATGCTCTTCCCATGCTGTCTCCCAAGCAAGCTCAATCTTCCATGAAATTCTTGACTACAATTGCCATAAAGCAAGTCACAGTCATGTTGAACATCTGATGGAAGATGACCTGTTAATGATGTTAGATATGATTAGTTTTGATGATGTCAAATATAAAAGAGCAACAAGTGTTTATAATGCATATTGACTTACTACTATTTAGGCATTCTTTTAAATTAGAAGATGATGTGGTTAATTGTTAAAATATTCCAAATAGATGTTATACCATCATACATTGAGTTACCATTCATCTAAATTTCATTTGGATGCTCAAAACTATTTCTTGAAGATAAAGTCGAGTTTGATGAGTTTCTAAAGCTTTCTGAAGCAAAACTTGAAGTAAAACTTGAGTTTTGGGTTATATAACTCGAGTTTCAAGATTATAGAGTCAAAACTCGAGTTTCAACCTCTTGTAGTCAAAACTCGAGTTCTGGATTATCAAAACTCAAGTTTCAGCCTCTATTAATTTTTAGCTCGACATATGTTTGGTATTTTATCATATCTTCCAAATCATAAGTTTGATTGATGTAAAACCAATTTTATATGAAACTAGACTAAATATTCGTTTCAGAGACACCAAGAACAGCATCAAAGAATTTCATATGAAGGAGATATAAATTTCTAAACTTGGTAGTCAATTTGAACTTTTTATCACTAACCTTTACTTATTTATCTGTCATATCTTTCTTTACATAACATTTTTGGGACTTATTCTTCTTTCATATGAAAGTAGACTTACAGGGATTTCCAGTTATATATTATTTGTGAAGTTTGGAGTTTAATTGAGAGAGTTATGGGCGTTACAATTTGAGCCATGTGTTGAAAGATGGACCATGACTTGTGCAAGTTCAAATCATGAAGTAGAACTTGAGTTCTGCATTTATGAAACTCGAGTTTCGTGTTTTGAATGGAATTTTTACATAATACATTCAGTAAAGCTCAAGTTGTAGCTTAGGAAAACTCGAGTTGTGTCTCAGGCTTCACAAAACTTGAATTACAACATGCTCAGAACTCGAGTTGTGCCTCAAGGTTCATAGAACTCAATTTCCATATTTCTGAAACCCGAGTTTCATGCTTTCTAAATATTTTTCTAGTTCTGAAACTTCCTTTGATAAACGAATTACAAATAAAAGTTTTACAAAACTTGAGTTCTAAAACATCCCTATGTGTCTCTCAATGTGGCAAATACATATGACATTCGTAGGATTTGTACCATTTTATTTTACCTCTAACTGATCTTTGACAAGATTTTTAATCTCATTTTTTACAGAGAATGGGGGTATTGCATGTTACCTTGGTGAAAGCTAATTGTTTTAGTGCTAAATTTGTACTGACACACCAAGAGGTAGCTGATTTTTAGAAGATAAAGTGAAAACTCTCATAGGTAGTATGGGAAGTAGATATAGGTTACACTACTACAAAATGTACTTTTTACGCCCTATTTTGAACCCAATTGGCGCCCTTTTTCGGGGGGCGCATATGTGAGGGGAGTAGAAAGTTAGGGCCTACGGCACCCTATATGGTGAAAGGCGCCGTAGGTTTAAAATAGGGCACCGTAGGGTCACCCTAGGGTGCCCTATATATCAATATAGGGCGCCATAGGGTGTCCATACGGCGCCCCATATAGCTATATAGGGCGCCATAGGTATATATTTTTTTAAAGAAAATTCTTTGCAATTTTATTTAACCCCTTTGCTGTCTGATTCAGTTTACAGTTCCATTTTATACACCAGATCAAGGCCAGACATAATAAAACATATCAGGATTACATTTTTACTAAAGCAAAACATTTTAACTCATTTGTCCCTACAGGATCCAAATGGGCTAAAATAACGCTAATGAAATAAACCAAAACTCTGTGACAATGACTTGAGCAGAAAAGAGTAAGATTGTAGATGGAACCCGCAAATAACTAAGTTATGAGTGGCCGTATATCCTCTTTACTAGCTGGAAATGATAGAGTACAATCACTAATGTCTCCTTCCAGCAAGAAAGCTCATGATAATTAATTGTAAAATAGAACAACAACAATGAAAAGATAAACTCTCACCGTCATGGTAAATGGGTAATTTATTATAATGAGAATAAGAAGACATGCAAGCAAGATTAAAACAAGAGACATGCATGTACAGCGAAATGGTGAAATGGGGAAGAATCTAACCTGCAAGCCAATTCGAGAACTAGATAAGAAGAAGACAGCTGGTGAGATGATGACGCTTGAGCTTTCTTGGCGAGATGATGATGCTTGGAAGAATCTGGATGATTGGATGAGGTTGGGCATAGCAACGCTTGAGCAAGATTGGAGGAGCACATGGGAGAATAAGGGAGAAGAGAGAAGTCAAGAAGGGGAGGTGTGGCCGGTCTACTCTATAAATAGGGAGGTGTCTGCGCGCTATCAATGCATGTCTTGTCGTGTCAGAAGGGCTTTTAGCGCCCTATATATTGAACACACTTTTGGCGCCCTATATGTTAAATAGATCTTAAGGTGGGGTGCCAAAATGTGACTTTTGGCGCCCTATTTAACATATAGGGCGCCAAAAGTAGACCGCCTTCACTTTTTACTCCCTTTTTTAAAAACGGGCGCAAATTTCAGTAGTAAAAACTATACTCTGTAATAGTGTTAAGTAGTAGACTGAGCCCGTCATTGTTTATTCCTTGATATCTCTCACTCTCCAATTTTATTGTGATATCTCTCTAATTCTGTCATTCCTTTAACCATAGGCTTAATTTGATTAACATATACAATTTTTAAAGTTAATACACGTTTTGGTCATGCAAAGGACAAAATGGTCAAGATCTTGAAACTTGAAGAATTGAAACTTCTGATTTTTAACTTAAGGGACCAAAACTAAAATGAAAGTAAACTTGTTGGACCAAAGATAATATTAACTCTAATTTTTATCATCACCCATCCCAATTCACCCCTTGTTGGATGACATTCTACATTAACAAAAATAATATAAAGAATTAACAAATATTATTTGTAGGAGTGGCAAAATAGGAGAAGAATTTGACGTTGGTAAATTTTATTTGTTCCCTAGATTATAAGTATCGAAAAATATGATGAAAAAATAAATATATACCATGATGGCAAAAAATAAATAAATTTAATGATTAAATTATATTAAAAGATTAATCTCTCTTGTAAATCTATTCATATTTTATAGAATTAAGCATATCTGCAATAAATTAACTATTGTTAGGATAAGATTTAAGCAAGAATGGGGTGGATTAGTCAAATTAAAAAAATCTTGTAACTTTGAACAACTAATAAAATTCAATGACAACTTAGAAGTATTTCAACGAGACAATGAAGAGAAGAATTAAACACATCGATTCATTTTGTTTCGGTACTTTTGACTTATATTCAATCCTCATTAGAGCTTTAAGGTTTTTAAATCCACTATGAGCCAACACTCGCAGACTTTTGATACCTTTACAAGGTGAAGATCACACATCGCTCACCAACTCATAATAGAGAGGACTTCACTCCCCCTAAGCAATTGCAATCACTACAATCTTTCAAGATTTCACAATCTTGAATTTCTCTCAACAAGATAATGAATTTAATAAGATAAAATTCTCTCATAAGAATTAAATGTCAGACACTGAGGTATAAATCAAGTGAGAGTGTAACAAAAAAAGTAGTTCACGGATAATAAAATTCCGCTCATAGGTAATTCTTCTTTTTCTTCTTCCATCTTCAATGCTCTTCTATCTATAGTTGAGATTTCATAAATATCCGCTAGAAAGAGCCTTCTTTCCATTGCTTTCAACTTCATCATTCAAATGTTTCAGCATTAAATGCCCTAACATAAGGTAGTTGGTCATCGATGAAAATTAATTTGTTGAGCTGAACACCAGAGAAGTCATTAGAGACCCATACCTTATTATTAAGTTAGCTGGAAGAACCATTTATGAGGGCAGGTATAGCTTTATGACAGTTAAGCATGATTTAGGAAAAAATAAATTCAAAAAGTTGATGCTCTAAAGTTCTGATGAAAAATTTCATAAATGCTGATAAAATCTTTTATTGGAGTTTTTTTAGACATTTGAATTATTTTTAAAAATAACTTTCAAAGATAATTCTAGTGTTAACGAAAGTTGAGTAATTTTCTAAAGTGTTAAGCTTATAAATCAAGTTGAGTAATAACTGACTCAAGTACTGAATATGTAAAAAAAAATGACTTTTCAGAAAGTAACAATCATAACTTCTAGGGTTTAGTCAAGTGAAGTTAAAAGTTGGTCTTTCAAAAATTTCACTTCTTATGAAATCATAACTTCTAGGGTTTACTCGAGTTTAGATGGAAGCGAGACTTTAGACATTTTGCTTTCACTTCATGGCTAACTCGAGTGAGATTGAAAGTTAAACCAAAATGTTTGTCACACGAGTGAGTAATCTTCACCTGAGTGATATGTCATTCTCATTCGTTTGTTTACTCAAGTGTAGCTGGGAGTTGGGCTCAGAACATAAACAAAAACTGTTTTTCTTTTTTAACTTTGAGGCTGACACAAGTGCTTAGTGGAAGTGAAGGCAATGCTTTCGTCGCTCGACAAAAGTTCACTCGAGTGAAATTCCTTTTTCACTATGTCTTAGACTTAAAAGCTTGCAGAAAGTTTTGAAGTACATGGGACATTAGCTCGAGTGAAAAATCTCAAGTCGAGTGAAATATTGTGACTCGAGTTATATTTCAATATTGATTGGAAAATATCAAACAAATTATAAAACCATTCGAGTGAGCTAAACTAACTTGGGTAAGCTATAAATCACTTTGATTGCTGCAAAAACACAAGTCATTTGTATCAAAATATAACATTAACAATTCGGAAAAGAAAAAAGAATTCAAAGAAAGAAGTAGGCTGTAATAGTTTTACTCTAACATACATATAAAAATTGATTTGCATATTTGCATTAGAAGAAAATCACTTTAGTTACATAACCAAGGAAAAAAAAATAACATATAAACCACTAGTAAAACTATGCTCTCATACCAATGAAAAATTCAGGTTGCGCTTGAACATAATTGATGAAGCAACTCGGTAACCCACGCCCAGGCCTATTAGTTTTTCATACCAAATTCACCGGAGGAGAGTCAAGAGAGGCCTTTAGCTAAAAGAGGATTCTTGCGTGCTGGGAGGAATAACTAGTTGTTTTAAGTGCCAACAATGTTTTACAGAACTCACATTAAGTTGATCAAAAAAAAAAAATAGTTCTTAACAGTTTAGTTGCTATTAGAATCTCCATATACCTTAATTTCGTTTACCGTATGTATTATAACATACTTTGGCGTTAGTCCTTTCCTCCTATATATTCTATATACATGTACACACATTTCAAATATATGCACAAGCGTCCCCAACCCAAGCATATTGACTTCCTTATAGATACTATAATACACAACATATGATATTTATAATTTATAAATATTATATAATAATTCAATATCTATTTTTTTTTCCATTTTCTTTCTACAATTATATTTTTTATTAGCCTGTATATTACTTTGTTGATTTGTTATTTTTGTGCGCAAAAATTGTTCTTTACCATCAACTAAAAAGAACAGTAACTTGTTACAAATATAATGCAATGGCCCATATGGAAAGGGATCTAATTTAATTAATCAATAAACAAATATTAATTCAGGGTTGATTATTAAAATATTACAACACTGCCCCTGCTTTCATCCTCAAAAATAAATTCAATCAAATGGTACAAGATAAATAGTAATGTCGATGATGAACGTTGTAATTAGGAGCTATATGGTGGAGGCATGGGCAAATCTTTAACTATGCCACAAAGCAAAGTTGTATTTTGAAGGTTGTATTCATCTCTGAGAGATCGTTCAGGGGACAAAACACTAATGTAGAGTTGTTGGCCCAAGTAGTGGTTCTCAGCTAACTCCGACCTCAAGTTCCACATTCCACAATTATCAAATGTCAACATAATTGCTGCCCAAGAGTTAGGGAAGACTTGGACGGTGTGCCTGCTCACAGCATCGAGAAGGTTATAATTCTTCCTCTTCTCTGGGGCCCATCTCCCTGGTTCATTGCTGCATAAAGATACAAACGAATTAGTCAATCATTTTCTATGAACCAGTAATTAATGTTAGAAAACGTGGAGTTTATATGTGTGTATATGCAAAATTGAAAAAAAAAAAAGAATGAAATACTAACGCGACGGCGAAGAAGGAATATCCATCCAAGTTATATGATTGCATGCTCTTTTCATGATTCTCAATGATGATCTCAACGAAGGTGCGGTATGTGATATTTACGACATTGGGTTGGACAGTGACGCTGTCAAAATTGGCCGGTGGTTCATCAGAGATTGTGTTGTACTTGAAAACTTTGTTGGCAACCCCAAAGTATTCGGCCAACTTCAATGGGGTATCAGGATCGACATGTGAAACC